>JBBPBS010001272.1:61020-220983 GCA_037974835.1 Cicer judaicum | reverse complement strand
TACTTTAGTTTGTATTTATAGTTAGTTTGTTCATAGAAAAATTATAGATTTTATTTTATTTTTATTTTAAATACGTTTATCTAAAAAACA
The DNA here is from genome assembly GCA_037974835.1 of Cicer judaicum. NCBI lineage: Eukaryota > Viridiplantae > Streptophyta > Magnoliopsida > Fabales > Fabaceae > Cicer > Cicer judaicum. The sequence goes on along the minus strand of JBBPBS010001272.1, from coordinate 220,893 downwards.
AACATTCTTTTGATTATCCTAAAATACCCTCACTTTTTTTTCTTTTAATAACATTATTACCTTTTCATTTTATTTGTTTAAATTTGTCATTTCATTTGATCACCATTCTTTTTATTTCTTATTTTTCTCACTACTCTCTTTATTTTCTTTCTCTCTCTCTAATATGCTCTCTCTTTTTCACAAAAATCACAAATGTCTTCTCTCTTTGTCAACACTATAGCTATCAATTTGACAAACCCCTAATTATAGGTCCCCAAACCCACATGTTGGGTTCAAAAAAATTTATAATTTAAAAGACTCCATAAAGTAAGCCCACAACACTAAAAGTCCCCTAAAATTTTGTGCATTTATAGGGCCTCCACCACTTATTCTAAAAAAAAATTAACTTTTTCATCAACAAAAAATTTTCGATTAAAAGTGATTTATAAAAAAAATCAATATTTTTTATTTATTTTTCTCATAAAATTATTTGAAAAAAATATATTTTTTAATATTTTAAACAAAATGAAATTTAAAAAAAAAAATCAAAATTAATAAAATATTATTATATATATCGATATTATTAAATTAAATATTTTGTATAAGTTAATTATTATAAAATTTACTATATCTTCTAAAATAAAAAATATATATACGCACTTTAACTAAATTATTTAACAATTATGTTTAGAACAACAAACTTCTCTAACTAGACACAATTCTTTAAACAACAAATCTCAGTGTAACCACATGCCTACTATAAAAATAAATAATTTTTAATTTGTTAGAGGCAAACACATCAACACATTAGCAATATATTGTGTGTTTAGGTTTATATATTTAATTTTTAATTCTATATATTTTTGTTATTTTTCTTACGGATCGAGTTATTGTTATACATAAACTAAAAATGAGTTATTTGTTGTAGAGTTTTTATACGTTGCTATGTGGGGAAGATATAAGAACATGATGGCATTTAGCATACACATGTCAATTAATTTGTGTACCATACATAAAAGTGCTACTTGTACATGATTGTGAAGAAGGGGTACTTGTACAGTGGATTTGTTGTTATATCATTAGGTATTTGCAAATAGAATGTCAAACAATAATGAAATTACATTTTTTATTAACAAAATAATTATTTATTTCATATAAAATAATACAAGTTCTTTATAAAAAAACCTTATTAAAAATAAGTATTTAGAAATATTATGGGATGTTCATTATACAATACTTACGACATTTTTAGAGAGTATTGAAAATATTGAGATGAGGAATATGAAGAATCCCTATAAAGCCAAAAATCAAGAAGTATGTCCTTTTCTCATTTTAATGGATCCATCAACAAATGTTAAATCCCCTTTTCCTGCAAAACCAAATTCATATCTATTATCTTTGACCAACCAACTCTTCAACCAAAATTAGAACTTACATGTTACATTAGTTAATAATGTCATCACAAGATCACAATAGAATGAGAATCAATTAATCAAGTTATAATTTTTTTTGCTTAATTTTCACTTTTGTTTAATACTAACTTAAAAACAAAACCTTGATTAATTTAGTATTAGACTAATCTTGAACTCATTCTTGTTTGAAATCCTAATTAGAGTGATGAAAGTTAGATCGAAGACTATGGAGAAGACGGTTAGGAGGAAAAAGAAAAGACAGGGGAGCTTATAGAGAAAGTTGGTGATGTAATGGATAAAGTAAATATATAAAAATAAAAATAAAAGGACAAATTTTGAATGACAAAAGTAATACAATACAATATGTAAGCTACATAAATGATATTACCAAACACATTCCTACCAACACAAATGAAATATTTTTCAGTTGACGATTTTCATTATCAACTAGAAAAATGAAGCTTTATTAATAATTAAAAGAATGTATGCTCCTAGCTATATAATTGTTCTTATTATATCAAAAAATGTCACATAACTTATAATAGAGACTAAGAATAATTTATAAGTTACTCTCACACTTTGCAAATCATTTAGAAACATTTATAATAGTTCACAATATTTTAAGTATATCTATCATATCAAATTTTACATCATTTAAAAAAGAATTTAATTTAAAAGGAATTAATACCAATAAAAAAATACCAAAACTTAAAAGATTTTATCAAGCATACGTTTAAACGCTATGTAAGCCCATTAATGAATTAGTTATATTTTTGTCAAGTTGAACTATGATTTTACCCATTAAATGCAAGTGACCAAAACAAGACAAAGTGATGCTTGTTGCATACTTCACATTCATTTTATTCACATTTGCCTGTTATTGAGTCAACCGTCTTCTTTAAAACATCACATGTTCTTTTTAATATTGGTTAATATTTGAAGAAAAAATTTAAAATTGTTTAATATCTCCAGAAAATAAAAACAAACCATTTTTCATTAAACTATGGGATAAAGAACATAAATGAGGTATAGAGTAAACAAACCATTTCATTTTTTTTTATTTAAATTCAAACAATAAAACGTTATAAATACCTCTTTTATATTCCACTTTGTTGTATCATATTCTATCAATTCAGTTGAAGACCTAAAAGTTGAGTCATAAAAATTTTAAAAATATAATTTTAAATTATATAATTGGGAACGTGTTTTGCAACCTTAGTAGTAACCTCTAAGTGTCATCACTGTCTTCTACGTGTAACGTTCATCTACCACACAAGGTGCATATTCTTCAAGTTTATGAGTAAATTGATTGGTTAATACAATTTCTTGGTTTAATAGTTTTAACTCTTATTTTTCAAATGATCAAGTTCACATTTTTTTTTCCTTTACAAAAAGAAAATGTTACCAGGTTTCAGGGCTCAATAATTAAATTAAACAATTTAAAATGCAGGGAAAGAACATACTTTAATTAAAGATACAAATATGCTAACTTTAAAAGAGAATCTCATTATTCAAACCATAATTTATTAAAATTAAAGGATGTCAATTGATCGACTGGTTCGATTCAATTACATTTATTATAATTTTTTAAACTTAGTATTTAGTAATAACTACTTAATTGTTAGTACTTATTCTTTTCATTTTTATAAGTGACAAATAAAATGCAAATAAATTAATAAATACATATTAAATTAATGGTAATTATAATAAAAATCAAATATTTTTAATATTTTAAATATTTTTTATTAAGATATAAAAATTATTTATATAACCAAATATAAGCTAATTTACAGATTAACACGTAGCATGGTAGGTAACAACCATTATAAACATCTTACATATTATTCATTACCATCTTCGAAAATATTAAAACCACAGCCTAGCCTCATAGATTGCTACATATAAATGGTGGGAAAAAAATAGTTATGTCCCAATGATTCTTTTAAAAACTCTATATGTACAAGTAATTTCTAATATTATAAACTGAAAGTTAAAAACTCAACTAAAAATATAAATTTATAGGTTTTTATATAGGAAAGCACACATCAAGAAACAATACAATCAAAAATAAGAAGATAAATAGAATTTGAATCCATTTTCGTGCTCCTATGCCTCAATCACAAATACATTATAGGTCATGTGTAAATATAAAATTTGATAAAGTAAATACATTAATTGTTGATATTATAACAATTGTGATTGATATCAATTATTCGTTTGATTATCAATAATTAATGTTATTCTATTTATTCTTTAAAGCAAATTATTTATTTTAAATGAGTCAATCGATAAAAATGTATGATAATTAGAAGAATTCAATTTATAAATTCTTATATGGTATTTCGATATCTCTAATTGAAAATATGAGGTGTTTATGAATGCGATTAAAAAAGGTAAAAAAAAATACGGTGTGTAAATATGAAAACTAAATGATATTATGGTTCAAAAGAAAGAAGAGGATTAAAAGCGTTTCATTTTTTTTACAGTGAAATAATTAAAAGCTGTATATTGTAATAAGTGATTCACTTAATTCGATTATTGGAAATATTCAAGATTGTAAGAAATATGTGATTGAAAGTTAAATATTTGAAAAATGTAAATATTACATAATTGCATGCGTATATTTTTCATTTGATACCTAAGCAATTTTTGAAAATAATAAAATATTAATTAATTTAAAATTTCTTAAAAATTGTTTTTTGTTGAATTTTCTAATTGCATAAAGAATAAATAAAACATTCTTTTGAAAACAAATAAAGAATAAAATATTAAAATTTTATTCACTGTCCAGCAAGATACTTGCGCTTTCGCACAATGACGAATCGTCAATATTGTAAAAGTGTTTTGTTAAATTTTAAATAAACTAATTTATTTTATATATTATAATATATACTCCTGAATATTTTAATGTAAATCATTGTTTTCTCGTACGCTAACTCAGATCATACCTTTTTTTATATAGGTAAACTTGAAATTATTTCAGTTTATATTGTTTTCTTTTGTCATTCATTTTTATTTTTGTCTTTTTTCATTAGTAATTTAGAAATTGAGATTAATTTTCAACTTATGTTATTAAACATCTGAAATTCAAACTAAATCATTATATTATATTTTACATTATATCAATTTTTTGCGGTTATCAAATATTTGAAATTCGAACTAAACTATTATATTGTATTTTATATAATATCAAAAATATTACCTTAAAATAAATTAGATTATTGTATACATGTTCATAAATAAATTAGATTTGTTTAGGCATATAATAAATTTATAATCATGATATGCTAGCTATATTTTATATCTATAATAATATACATGTGTTTCTTTCCTCTAATGTAATTATGTTAAAAATCACTTTCAGAATGGCTGATTTTGGTGGAGATGCAACTTATAACCCGCATAACCATAGTGTTAGTTGGAGCGACTTATTAATGGTATTATGGTTGATGTCAATATCTCTAATTCTTATATTTTTTACATGGAAAATATGGTCTTTATATTTATATATTAAAAAGTATCTCGTTGGTCGAGCACGATGTAGGGCATACTGCGAGCAGCGAATGAGTTCACATATAACTCGTCCACCACTCTTGAATTTGAACTAACTAGTTGTCAAATATGTTTAGAGATTTTTCAAAATAATGAAAAAATTCACAAACTATCATGTGAACATACATTTCATGAGATGTGTATATTAAAATATTTATTTGAATACAATATATGCCCTTTATGTAGGGCAAATATTTTAGGTTAAATTTTAGTATATATAATTTTATTAAATAAATATCACTTCATGTATTCATGTATTTTTTCTAAATCAATGTTTGGAGTTAATGTGTGTGCATTAGGAATGAATGTTCCCCTTCCCTTTTTTTTACTCAAGTAACAGCTAAATTAGAAAAATAGGTAGTGATTATTTTATTTTAAATGTTAAATAAAAAATTAAAAAACTATTAAATAAAAAACTAATTGCAATTGGAAAAACAAATGGCATGTGACTAGTCACACTTTATTGAAATCTTTCATACTAATTTTTGCATACTAATCACGCTTAATTATTTCTTAATGGACCTTAATTTTTACTCTTGAAAGAATTGTTAATAACATTATGTTCGATTTTTTATAAAATTAATAAATAAATAAAAACAATTCGTTAATTACTATGACTTCACCATCATTTGAGTTTTTACTTATTTTTTATTGAAACAAATAATGAAATTACAAAGTATTTAAGAATTAAAATTAACCTCTCCATCTTTAATATTCGTTTTCAAAAATAATATCTTTAGAATTATTTCATGATCCAATATTATATATATAAAAGTAAACTAACCAAAAAAATTATCAAATTTAGCACTCACATAAGAGTACCAAATTATCTATATGTTTTATAGTAAGTCTTTTTTTTATCAATCAACCTTATACTGGTTGTCATAGTACTTAGAGATCATCATTGCTTATAGACAATATATAACATTATCTCTTTCATATTTCTTTATATGGTGACACTTTAAGCTCTTAAATAGGTCAACCCAGCTTGATCCACGCTGATTCAAAGGATTTGTGTTTACACATGAATGGATTAGTTTTGTTCGATCCAATTGATCATGAGGTTATGCTTTATCAAAACATGCCTGTCCATTATGGGCTATGCGGAGCAACAGCCTAACCCAACTCAATTTTTATTTTTATTTTTTTTATATTTTGTATTTTAATTAATAAAAATTAAAACAAAAAATATCTTGAATCACTTATCACATTAGAGGCAATAAAATAAAATTATAATACTTTTTTTTGGTTCTTAAGAAACAGCTAAGTTAGCAAAATAATTAGTGATTGTTTTATTTTAAATGTTAAATAAAAACTATTAAATAAAAAAAATTAATTGCAATTGAAAAATACAAATGACTTGTGATTAGTCACACTTTACTAGAATCTTTCTTACTAATTTTTGTATACTAATCGCGCTTTATTATTCCTCAATGCACCTTAATTTTTACTCTTGAAAGATGTTAATAAAATTATGTTCAATTTTTTTATAAAATTAATAAATAAATAAATAAAAAGCAATTCGTTATTTACTATGATATAACCGTTATTTGAGTTTTTACTTATTTTTTTGTTGAAACAAATAATGAAATTACAAAGTATTTAAGAGCTAAAATTAACCTCTCATTCTTCGATATTCATTTTCAAAAATAATATCTTTAGAATTATTTCATCATTCAATATTATATATATATATATATATATATTTTAATAAAACCAGAAAAATTATCAAATTAAACACTCACACAAGAGTACCAAATTATCTATATGTTTTATAGTAAGTCAATCTTATACTGGTATGTCATAGCTCTCTTAGAGATCATCATTGCTTATGGGCAATATATAAAATTATTTCCTCCATGTTTCTTTGTATGGTGATACTTTAAGCTCTCAAATGGGTCAACTCAACCCGATCCACGCTCATACAAAGAGTTTGTGTTTACACATGAATGGATTAGTCCAGTTTAATCCAATTAGTCATGGGCTTGTGCTTTATCAAGCCATGTCTGTCCATTATGAGCTATGTGGAGCACTTATCACATTTTGTATTTTTCTATATTTTTTATTTTTCTATATTTTGTATTTTAATTAATAAAAATTAAAACAAAAAAACACCTTGAATCTTATCACATTAGAGACAATAAAATAAAATAAATTTATAATACATAACACCACATAAAACATGGTCGCGTTCATTATTCAAAGCAAGAGGATGAAATCATCACTGTTATTGATCTTGGTCGACATTCAACAATCACAAACAAAGCTAAACTGATGAATGTGTTGAACTGACAATTCTAGTCTTGATCGAAAGCACCAAAACAATTTATTGTTTTATTTTAAAATTTTGAGTCATTACCACAAATCAAATACAAAATTTATTATTTTTAGTTTTCGATCAAATTGAAGTTGTTTAAAAACATAAAAGATCTAGCTGTTAGATAATATTATTATATATTGATAATAAAGGTATTTTAGACATTTTTATTATTTTGTATATATACTCATTGTAACCTTATTAACTCAAGTTTTGTTCATTCTATGTTATGAAACCTTAGAGTGGTTATCTCTTGGTTGTTTAATACATGGACAAGATCCAAGGAGTAAACATTTTAAAGAAATTATTCGAGCATATAATGTTATGTTTTGTTTCACCTCAATTGGTGGAAAGATCCAATCAAACTCGAGTAGGGGTGGAGGACCACTACAATTTATTCTTAATGGAAAAAATTTCCATATAATTGGCAGTCTAATTTCAGAGGAAAGAGCAACTCCAAAAATTTTCCAATTATATATTTATGACACAGTGAATGAGATATCTAACAAATTTAATCATTTTAGGTATAAATCTTATTTGGTACATTTTATACAATAATTTTGAATATTTTGTTTATGTGATCATTTTTTTTTTTTAATATTATCTAGATCAAATGAACCACACAAAGGTCTAGATAAAACATTAGTTGAAGACATCACAAGAATGGTGGATGAACACAATGTCTTAGCTAAGTTCGTGACCACCTACAACATAATAACACCTCTAATACGTGCCTAAGTTGTTTCGAAACAAACAAAGGATCCAAGAACACAAAATATGCCATCATGCGACGAGGTTGCTGCTTTAATAGTTGATGATTTGGACAACCTTGATCCTAGTCGAGACATTATTGCTAGAAAGACATCTGACTACTTAGAGAAAATTAAAGAGACTCATGCTTCATTCGTACCCCTTCAATATCCGTTATTGTTTCCATTTGGTGAGGACCAATATCAAGAAAACTTTCCTATCAAAGAAGGTAAAAGAAAGAGGATACACATTAAATTGAGAGACTTTATTGCATTTCACATACGAGAGAATTTGAACATGACATTATTTTAAATGTTGGCAGGCTATTTTAGCAATTTGTTGTTGATTGTTTCTTATGATAGAGTCACAAAGGTTATATTGGTTACAAATGAACCCCGTCGACAATTAGATGTGACATATTAAGTGGTTTACAAGAAGCTGTTCATAGCGGAGAAACCCATCCATCTATAGTTGGAAAACGTGTAGTACTACCTGCATCTTTTACCGGAGGTCCACGATACATGTTTAATAACTATCAAGATGCAATGACCATTTGCAAAAAGTTTGGGTATCCTAATTTGTTTATCACAATCACGTGCAATGCTAATTGGCAAGAAATAAAAAACTTTGTTTCTATTAGAGGCCTTAAAGCAAGTGATTGTCCAGACATCATTTGAAGAGTATTTAAGGCAAAGCTTGATCACATGATGAGTAATTTTAAAAAGAAAAAAATATTTGGTGAAATTGTTGCAGGTAATATTTACTATCTGTTGGACATAAGTCCCCTTGATTATGGTTTTGACATAATTAACAAACACACTATATCTTTTGATTAAGCTAACTGTTTGAACCAAGTTGCATTTCAGGAAGAAACAAAACAAACACTAAACATATGGACACAAGCTTGGAACACAAGGAATCAAGCAAGAAGTGGAGAATGTGCAGGACAAAGTCGCAAATCTGCTTAAGTGTCATTAGTGGTTGTATTAATTAGTTATTAGACTTGTCAAATATGATTTCATACATAAGCATTTGCCAAGTTAAAATGTGATTTTAAATTGAACTAAGTAACCAAATCGATTGGCTAATCAATTGATACATCCATTGGGCAATCGATTGATTGACTCAGAAGTAAAGTTATCACTAACCAAATCGATTGATAAATCGATTCCTTAAAGGACCTTAGTGAAACCTGATCTCTGGGTGTAACTCAATCGATTGGACAATCGATTCATGCATCAATTGAGAAATCGATTGTGTGAGTTACAGGGGCAAGCTAAAAACCTTGCAAATCGATTGGCAGATCGATTTCGAGTATTTCTTTACATCAGACTTGACCTCTGTAATGCACCAATCGATTAGACAATCGATTGGGACATCAATTGATTAATCGATTGAGAAAGTCACAGAGACAACCATTTTATAAGCCAAATCGATTGGCAAATCGATTGGATAAAAGCTTTTTATAAGTCTGAACCTCTGTGATCAATCAAATCGATTGAGACATCAATTGATTTTTGTTTCTTGACTTGCAAGACATATACTAATCGATTGGCAAATCGATTGGGATTTTAAAATGTTTAATCATATATCAGAAACCAAGTTCCTAGTCGATTGTCAAATCAATGTTTTCTAAATAGCTAAGTCACTGTAACAATTCAAATCGATTGGAATAAAACAGCTGAATCACTGTGACAAAGCAAATCGATTAACGAATCGATTAGTGCAAAAATACTGGAGTCACTGTAATCAGCCCAATCGATTGACAAATCGATTGGAGTAATTGTTTTAAGTTACAGACCAATTGCCAAATCGATTATGATGGAATATCAGTCGACTGCGTAATCGATTGTTTTGATCTCGTTGTTTGACCAAAACATTCCAAATCGATTACTCAATCGATGCTGATATGAACTTGTCTCAGTTTTCTGATTTGTGCATTAAAAGAATCGATTGACAAATCGATTCATTCATATGTTTTCAAGATTCAAGAAAACCAAGAAACACGATAATCGATTGGGAAATCGATTAGACTGTTTCAAAGCTTTATAAAATCGATTGGTAAACCGATTTGACTGTGTTTTTCTGAAACATATATAAACTGACTCAAATATGTTTTTCAAATGACTTGAACTTTTGACATACACATAATTCATAACTTTGAGAAAACCTTTGAAAACCTTTGTACTACTTTGAACGCACTTCTTCATAACCCAGAGATTCTGAAAAAGTATTTTGTGAAAAAGGATTGAAATCACACAAAACACTATCTTGGCAAATCTTATTGTGTGTATTTTATAGATTGATTGAGTCGCATTTACTGTAGATCGTTGATCTTGTGTAATCTCTGTAAACTACATTTTTGTAAAGAAAGTCTTGTAAAATCCAGTATTGAAAATGGTAACTATCTTCTTGGTTGAGAGGGATTATCAAGAAGAAGTTTCACTGTGATCTTGGGATAGTCTGCTGAGTGATGTGAGGGATATAGTGGTGAGCAATAGAAGCAGGAGAGTTTTAGTCTTAAGATAGATAGGCCGAGAGTGCTGGACAATCTGTAAGAACTAACTCTGGAAGATTCTATTGAAAGAAAGGCAGAAATCAAGTTGATTTCGGGACTGGATGTAGGTTGTCTTACAAACGACCAAACCAGTATAAATCTCTGTGTATCACCCTCTTATCCCTTCTCTTTTACTTCTATATTGTTTGGTTGATTAATCTTGAATGCATGTTATGTTATGTTTGTAGATCGTTGATCTTGTGTAATCTCTGTAAACTACGTTTTGGTAAAGAAAGTCTTGTAAAATCCAGTATTGAAACTGGTAACTATCTTCTTGGTTGAGAGGGCTTATCAAGAAGAAGTTTCACTGTGATCTTGGGATAGTCTGCTGAGTGCTTGAGGGATATAGTGGTGAGGAATAGAAGTAGGAGAGTTTTAGTCTTAAGAAAGATAGACCGAGAGTGCTGGACAATATGTAAGAACTAACTCTGGAAGATTCTATTGAAAGAAAGGCTGAAATCAAGTTGATTTCGGGACTGGATGTAGGTTGTCTTACAGACGACCGAACCAGTATAAATCTATGTGTATCACCCTCTTATCCCTTCTCTTTTACTTCTATATTGTTTGGTTGATTAATCTTGAATGCATGTTATGTTTGATATTGTTTTGCTTCCTTTTTCGTTCTTTGACTTCAAGAATGGAAACCCAAGGATTAGTGGGTAAGAGAACAAGGTTTTCTCAGCTTCATACTTCCTCGTTGTTTCGAAAACGAAGAAAAATGGTATTAGGGATTCAAACACAAACCTTCCCGTTTCATCTAGATCTAAGCTTCGTTTCGTGAAGAGATAGAAGGGAAAGTTGCTCAATACCACGCTACGAAATGTGATGTATTTGAGTGTTATGATTGCGTTGATTTGTGTTTATCGTACTTGGCGTGTTCATACTTGATGTTTGTTGATTGATGTGATTTGGTGTGAAACGTGGATTGAATTGGATATTATGTTTGAGTTCGTTTGGTATGGAATTTGAAAACATTAGAGTTAAACAAGTACTAAGAATGGGGAATCTCTTAATGTCTTGTTTACTTAATATGTGTTTGTGAAAATCGTTTTGAGTTAAAAGAGTATTAAGAATGGGGAATGTCTTAATATCTCTGTTTACTAATGTTTTGGAAAATCGTTTAAGTCAAATGAGAATTAAGAATGGGAATCTCTTAATTTCTTGTTTACTTAATGTTCATTTTTGAAAATCGTTTAAGTTAACTAGGCGTTAAGAATGGGGAATCTCTTAATGTCTTGTTTACTCAATGTTTGTTTTGAAAATCGTTTAAGTTAACTGGGCGTTAAGAATGGGGAATCTCTTAATGTTTTGGTTACTTAATGTTTGTTTTGAAAATCGTTTAAGTTAATCGGGCATTAAGAATGCGGAATCTCTTAATGTCTTGGTTACTTAATGTTTGTTTTGAAAATCGTTTAAGTTAACCGGTACATTTATGATTTACGTTTTTGTAAATTGTGCAGACCCGTGATAGATGGCACCTTGGTGAATAGTACTTTGGCCCGTGATAGGCGGTACATTTACGATTTACGGTTTTTTGTAAATTGTGCAGACCTGTGATAGGTGGCACCTTGGTAAAGAGTACTTTGGCCTGTGATAGGCGGTACATTTACAATTTACGTTCTTTTTAGTAAACCGTGCAGACCTGTGATAGGTGGCACCTTGGTAAACAGTATGGACCCGTGATAGGCAGTACGTTTATGGTTTATGCTTTTTAGTAAATCGTGCAGACCCGTGATAGGTGGCACCTCGGTAATTGGTACTTTGGTCTGCGATAGACGGTACAATTATGATTTACGGCCCTTCGAGGAGGGTTTTGGTTTGGATCCATTACAGGGGCTCTGTCTTTCAGGAAATCGATTTGCCCAATCGATTGGATCCAATACAGGGGCTCTGTCTTTTAGGAAATCGATTTACCCAATCGATTGGATTCAATACAGGGGTTCGATCCTTCACGAAATCGACTGGTCCAATCGATTTGGCAATACAGGGGCTCAGTTTTTCATTCAATCGATTTCCCCAATCGATTGATTTAAGCTCAAAGTTCAGTTTCACTAAAATAACTTCAGGAAATCGATTTGGCCAATCGATTGGCTCAGTATAAATTCTCATTTTGAGTTAGATAATCGATTGCTCAATGGTTTTATCAATGTTTTTGGCTAGATATGCATTACTTGATGGATTGAGAACTTTATTTTGATTCCATTTTCATTTGGTAAGCATTATATGAACTTTTAACATATGGAAAAACCCTTTCAAGGTGCATGCTTAGTGGAAAGGTTATTTGTGCATTTGAAATCTTAATTTCGGTTGGTGACCCTTTACAACTATTGTGGAAATCTGGGCTTTGCCCTCAGATGAGAGACAGGACGATCCTACCAGTTCATACCCTGTGGATGAGAATGTCTGACTGGAGCTATGTTAGGAGGATCTACGGGGCGTGTGGAGATCACTCAGGGTGTTTAGTTTGTTTTGTAGAATGATCAGATTAGTATTGACACAGAGGGAACAAATGTCTTTCTTTTGCATTGTGTATATTTTAATTTGGAAGATGGTACCTACACTAATGTTGTCAGCATGACATGTTATTTTCGATGGAATTACATGTACCACTTTTTGATATGTAAATATTTTGGATTCATATTTTGAGAAACTTTTCCGCTGCTTGTAAATTATAATGACTTAATTATTTATCCAAATGTGTTACCTTATTTATTTATCTGGTTTATTTTAATATCTTTCGAGAAAAAAAATACACCCTCGCTTTGAAAAACGGGGTGTTACATTATTCCTAACTCCAATCGATTAGGCAATCGATTACTTCAGTTTAAAGAATCGATTTGGAAATCGATTAGTTTGGCCCCAGACTTCAACAATGAGAAAATCTTCCCCGAGCATCGATTGAATCAATTTTTTTTTAACCTGCAATCAGTGAACCGATTTGGAAATCGATGCTGAGATTATAAGTTTTCTGAACTGATATGAGAAATTGTCTGAACTGGTATAGCAATCGATTTGGACATCGATTCAGTAATTAAGGCCAATCAATTGGGAAATCAATTTTCAATATTACCGTTGCCAGATTTTTACTAGCCGTTGAAAGGTAATTATGACTCAATCGATTCCACTTCCCCAGCAACGGAAACCCAATCGAATAGGAAATCGATTTACCTGTGCTAGATTTTAAAACAATCGATTAGGAAATCGATTTGCAACAGTAGTATTTAAACCCTGCTAAACCCGTAAATCGATTTCATCTCAGATTTTCCAGATTTTCTCAACAAGTATTTGCCTTTTCTACCTAGTTTCTTCTCCCAAACCATTTGTGATACATCTTTTTATTCAAAAACTCATCTTTCCTATTATGGCTCGGGTAAAGCAAGTAAACCCAAGAACACCATCTCCATCCATTTTTTCCTTATCAAGTGGGCGAACTCCGACCCCCCCACCACCGTCTAAACGAGTTCCCATACCTACACATAAGATACTTGCCAAAGACAAAAGCAAAGCTATTGTAGTAGACCAAGGGAAGTCTAAGAACAGGAAAGACCCACCCACTGAAAAATTAATGGCTGATGCAATGAAGGAACCCGCTCCCAAAAAGAAGAAAACTCTTCCTTCCCCTTAGCCCAAGAAATCTCAACCACCAAAAGAGAAACAGGTTGCAGATTCTGAGCTACCTCCTACATTTCTTACAAGGAAGAGCCACGAAGAACGCGCGTTGGATTTTGCGTATTTTGACGCAGATGGTTTCACGTTTCAAGATCATCTCAGATTTCATGGATTAGAAACTTTTTTGTCATGCTCATTAGATACTTATCCGTACCTTGTTCGCTCTTTCTACTCAACTTTCAAACTCAATGACAATGGCTTCAAGGCGGAAGTTAAAGGCAAGCACATCTCTATATCTTTTGAGGAGTTCTCATCATTTTCGGGACTTCCATTTCATGGCCAATCAATCGATGGAAGCTCTGATGCGGATGCTGCTGATAAAGGCTGGGAAGCCTCACTAAACAGGCATACTGCTGTACAAAACCTGATGATCGAAGGGTTTGTGGAATATGTTTCACTACCAATCGGTCAGATGAAGGTTCAGCAAAGGATGTTGATGTATGCCTTAACCCGGATGCTAGTACCAAGATCCGGAAATCATGTTGTTGTCAAAAAGTTGGACATAATTCTGCTGTGGGGATTGTCCAAAGAGCTCAAGATGAGTTGGGCATGGATTGTGCTTAAGCACATGATGGAAGCTGCACAAGGTAAGTTGGTGCTTCTCTACCCCCAGCTGGTAACCAAGATTCTGAGACACTTCAAAGTGTCACTTGTCAATGAAGAATCTTTGAAGACCACCCTCTCTTTTGGAGAAGAAATTGTCAATCAAATGCAATTGAAGAGGGTGAATGGAAACTGGATTCGATCGCAACCAACTGCTAAACCAGCTCAGCCAACTGTGGAACGAGCTGAGCCTGTCGCAACCAGTGCTGAGTTCCTGACCAAGCTGCTGGAATTTATGGAAGCTCAAGCAGCTCACAATGCTAGAGTGGAAGCTGCCAATGCAAGGATGGAAGCAGCTTTGAGCAAGCTCCAGGAGGATCTACACTCAGTTGCACAGGATGTTGCTGCAATCCAAGATCACCTTGACCTTAAACTATCATTCAGCGATATTGCTGATATAGGCTGACAGGCAATAGGAGAACCATCCCCCACACCCCTAGCTAGTCCTGTACCTCATGGTGAGGAGACACCTGCTGAGGATAATACAGTGGTCTCTACCTCTCCCTTAGCTAATAATGAGGAACAGCCCAGTTTAGGTGATTAGGAGTTTAGGTTCTGTGTTGTTATTTTTACTTTTCTCTCTTATTATATGTCTTTTTGCATTCAGTAACAAAGAGGGAGAAAATGTATGAATTTAAACTTGTGTTTTTCCTGTGTTTCATGTACTATTATGAAGTTAATCTGCTAATTCTGATACATTCTGATACCATCATGTGATAACAATTGAATTGAACTCTATTCTAATTTCTACTTCAATACCAGTTGATATATACTAGCAGTTCTATTAACAGTCATTTCTGCTCTGATACTGTCATTCTTAACTGCATGTGTTAGTTCTAATATCAGTTTTTACCTTGTATATGCTAATCACATGCCAATACCGCTGCGAATAAATTTTATAGATATGACTGCTGCTAATAATGTTTATAGCTCTGATACTATGTTACTAAAGTGAAAGCGTGTATAGCTTTGACATTCTGATAGTAATCATAGTACTCTATAACTCTGATGTTTTGCATGTGTTTTGTGCTGTTGCAAATTAAATGAATCATGCATGCAAAAACTTAGGGGGAGCTTTTATATAACTATACTTATTCTGTTATACCTTGAAATGTCAAACTCAAGTTAAACTTGTATGTTTGTTATGTATGCAAAAAGGGGGAGATGGTTGGACATAAGTCCCCATGATTATGGTTTTGACATAATTAACAAACATACAATATCTTTTGATTAAGCTAACTGTTTGAACCAAGTTGCATTTCAGGAAGAAACAAAACAAATACTAAACATATGGACACAAGCTTGGAACACAAGGAATCAAGCAAGAAGTGGAGAATGTGCAGGACAAAGTCGCAAATCTGCTTAAGTGTCATTAGTGGTTGTATTAATTAGTTATTAGACTTGTCAAATATGATTTCATACATAAGCATTTGCCAAGTTAAAATGTGATTTTAAATTGAACTAAGTAACCAAATCGATTGGCTAATCAATTGATACATCCATTGGGCAATCGATTGATTGACTCAGAAGTAAAGTTATCACTAACCAACTCGATTGATAAATCGATTCCTTAAAGGACCTTAGTGAAACCTGATCTCTGGGTGTAACTCAATCGATTGGACAATCGATTCATGCATCAATTGAGTTATCGATTGTGTGAGTTACAGGGGCAAGCTAAAAACCTTGCAAATCGATTGGCAAATCGATTTTCGAGTATTTCTTTGCATTAGACTTGAACTTTTGACATACACATAATTCATAACTTTGAGAAAACCTTTGAAAACCTTTGTACTACTTTGAACACACTTCTTCATAACCCAGAGATTCTGAAAAAGTACTTTGTGAAAAAGGATTGAAATCACACAAAACACTATCTTGGCAAATCTTATTGTGTGCATTTCATAGATTGATTGAGTCGCATTTACTGTAGATCGTTGATCTTGTGTAATCTTTGTAAACTACTTTTTTGTAAAGAAAGTCTTGTAAAATCCAGTATTGAAACTGGTAACTATCTTCTTGGTTGAGAGGGCTCATCAAGAAGAAGTTTCACTGTGATCTTGGGATAGTCTGTTGAGTGACTTGAGGGATACAGTGGTGAGCAATAGAAGCAGGAGAGTTTTAGTCTTAAGATAGATAGGCTGGGAGTGCTGGACAATCTGTAAGAACTAACTCTGGAAGATTCTATTGAAAGAAAGACTGAAATCAAGCTGATTTCGGGACTGGATGTAGGTTGTCTTACAGACGACCGAACCAGTATAAATCTCTGTGTATCACCCTCTTATCCCTTCTCTTTTACTTCTATATTGTTTGGTTGATTAATCTTGAATGCATGTTATGTTTGATATTGTTTGAAAGGTTAAATTGACATGTTTGTATCTAGATTAATCTGTTGAACAATTATTGTATCTGCTGCATTATTAATTAGAGAATACATGTAATTGTGAACCTTCTCCTAGAAATAATTCCTTGGGACCTTGATTGATATTCTGTTTAATAAAATTGGTGTTTGTTAAACTGATCGGCGTTCTTGTGAATTTTTATTTGACTGTCACATACATATTCTAGCATTAGAATTCATATATTCCCTACACTATCTATTTTGTATTACTTTTATTATTACTTTTATACAAATATATATTTACGAGCTTATGAATATTAAAAATTAATATATTAAAAATTTCTTTAATAGTGATGTATACCATAGAGTTTCAGAAGAGGTGACTGCGACACACACATTTTGTTATGGCTTGAAGATTCAAATTCATTAAAGACAGGTAATGACATCGACAAGTTCATTTCAACATAATTGTCTGATTGTAATTTATATCCAAAACTTGCAAAGGTTGTTTCAAGTTTCATGCTACGTGGTATGTGTGGATCTTCCAATCTAAAATCTCCGTGCATGAAAGATGGCAAGTGCTCAAATTATTTCCCAAAGGGTTACCATCCTTTAACTATAGTTGACGATGCAGGTTATCAAATTAAAGTACAAGCGGCGAGATACTGGTAGTTGGACAATAGGTTTGTAGTTCCATACAATCCACATTTGTTAATGAGATATCAAGTACATGTCAATGTTGAGTATAGCAACAAGGGAAACTCAATAAAGTATTTATTGACGTATGTTAATAAAGGACCAGATAGAGCCACAATAGAGATTTCAAACCAAACTGAAATCGGTCAGGTACTAGATGAGATTAAACAATACTATGAGTGCAGATATTTGGTCATGTGCAAAGTTGTTTGGACTACGTTTGAGCATGACATCAATCAAAGGTGGCCTCTTGTTATAAGGCTTTCATTTCACCTTGTAAATGAGCAGTATGTAATGTATTCAGAAAATTCTTCAATTCAATCTGCTGTGTGAGGCTTGGTTTGAGGGAAACAAAAAGTATATTGAAGGAAGAGAATTGACTTATGTTGAATTTCCTACAAGGTTTGTTTATAAAAATAGTTGCAGAAAATGGCAGCTTAGGAAGCAAGGTAATTCAATTGGAAGGCTTACTTATATTCCCCCAGGAAGCGGGGATGTTTATTTTTTGAGACACTTACTGACAATAAAAAAGGGGTGCACAAGTTACAATGATATTAAGAAAATGGATGACACAACACATAAAACCTTTAAGGAAGCATGTTTTGCACTAGGGTGGCTACAGGATGACAATTAATTTGCGTATGTTGTTACTGAAGAAAATCGGTTGGCCTCTGGACATCAATTGAGGATATTATTTGTTATGTTATTGTTGATGAATTCAATAAAAAATCCTTTTTTTGTTTGGGAAGCTACATGAAAACTTTTATGTGATGGTATTTTATACCAAAAAAAGGAAAAGGTTAAACAACCCAGTTATGCAATTAAATATTAAATATAAGTTATCATTATTAATATTTTACAATACTAACTATATGATTAAAATCATTCTCTTTGATTCAGGTCTTCAAATAAATGATGATGAGTTAAAAAATATTTGTTTGGTTGAGTTGGACAAACTACTTTTCATGAGTGGTAAATCTCTTAAAAGCTTTAAGATCATGCCATGCCATACACATTCAAATATGAATCAATATGAAAATAGGTTTTTGGTCGTTGAATTAAATTATGACAAAGATGAGTTAGCTGCAACCCACATCTCATTATTGTCATCCTTAACCACACAACAGAGGTTAGTGTATGATCAAATTATTAATTATGTGATGACTAATTCGGGAGGGTTTTACCTCTTATATAGATATGGAGGCATGGGAAAAACATTTATTTGGAGAACTTTATCAGTTGCACTGAGATTTCAAGGTTCAATTATTTTAAATATTGCTTCAAGTGGGATTGTAGCTTTATTGTTACCTAGAGAAAAAACAACTCATTTCACATTAAATATTCCTTTGGTTACAACGGAAACATCTACATGTGACATCAAACAACGCACTAATAAAGCAAATCTTATCCGACATTCTAAGCTTATTATATGGGATGAAGCTCCAATGCTAAATAAATTTTGTGCTGAAGTTGTAGATCGTACTTTCAGGGATATCATGAAGATTGTGATGAGACTAACACTACAAAAAAATTGACCTATCGTGACATACAAAATGTGTCACTAAACGTTCAAAACTGTAGGTAAAAGTCAATAATACATTGAGTGACACTCAAAATTAGTGTCAACTTTAAGGGGGTGTCCTGCTACGCTTTGAGGACTGTCACTACATGTTATGAGGATTGTCACTACATGTTTTTGGATTTCTACCTACAATAATGACTGTCACTAAAAACTAGATAAATATAAATAAAGAATTAATTTATTCCTACAGTATTGTCGGTCACTAAAACTTATTATTATTTATTGAATTAAATTTATTTTATCTTCCTTCTAATTGTAATTCTAAATTATTAATACTAGTAAATTAAATTTAAAATTTTAATTTATTAGTATTTTTATTAATTAATGCCATTGACACATACAATAAAATATAATTTAATTTTACTAATTCTATTAAATAGTATTACTATTTAATAGAATCATCACATATTTATAACAATTAATTGAGAAATACATGAAGAGTATGTACTATTGATAGTTGAAAGACATGGAGGACCCAAACCATTGATACTAAATAGTTACTACTATCTAAGTTTGTTTTAATTGCATTTTTATTTCCCATTCAGAATAATATAGGCATTCAACAACTTTCATGGCAGTGCTGAAAATGATTTTTGTTTTGACCTGATAATAATTCTTATCCTATTTATCAACAAATGCAGACTCTGCCAAGTCGATGGACTGAGCAAGAGCAACAACTTTGCTTTGACACTCTTGGTTCTCATCCGCAGGGTCTCTGTCAGCAACTATACCAGCACCAGCTTCATGAAGGTATATATTAGTTTAGGTCTTTGTATGAGTACATTGTGTTGAACCTTGTTCCGGTTGGAAATACCATTGTCCTAATAGCTAGAGCAATGTCCATGTCGCCTGAGAAAGAAATGTATCCAAATCCTCTGCTATAAGGCCCTCACATTGCCACCTCCAATTCGTCGATTAATTGCATGGCCCTCACCTGTATTTACTGGTTGTAAAATATATATATATTTAAGGACAAAAAGGAGTAAAGAAAATTATGAACCTTTGGTGCTCCGCTGATAGTTCCAACAGGCACAACGCAATGCGAAGGGCATCCCAGAAGGTCAAATGGTCTTGCAACTCTCCCGTAACCTTTAAATATTACATGGAATTAAATATTATCTAGTATGCTGAATTTCTTTGATAAATATTTTCTTATCTAAAAAGAAAAGATTTTCTCTGTACTTCCCCATTTCTCCACCTTCTATTTTCTCTGTACTTTCATTCCCTCCATTTCTCCTTTTATCCTAGGACAGTGTGAAAAATCCGTTATGGATAATAATGAGGACATATTGAAAACTTTTGAAACTACTGATGAAAGCATCATGAATCACATGATGACAACGATGATGCAAATGGAAAAGTTTCTTGAATCAACATATCAACCATTTTATAACACCAACTCCAACAGCAACAATCTCAATCTCACCAACACAGAAAATGAATTCTATTTGATGAATCCACCACTCTCTTCTTATCCTTTTCAACCAAACAATGCTTCATCATTTTCATACCCTTCATTAGAGAAAAAGAGTTCATCAATGACTACAATGAGAGAAATGATATTCCAAATGGCGGGTATGCAGCCTATTCACATAGACCCTGAAACCATTAAACCACCAAAGAGAAAAAACGTGAAGATTTTGAAAGATCCAGATTGTAGCTGCAAGACACAGAAGAGAAAGAATAAGTGAAAAAATAAGGAACTTGCAGAGATTAGTTCCTAGTGGAACAAAAATGGATACAACTTCTATGTTAGATGAAGCAATACATTATATGAAGTTTTTAAAGAAACAAGTGCAGAGTCTTGAACAAGTGCAGATACATCCTTTAGCAAATGGCAAATCTTCTTTAACGGTCTTTAGCTCACGAAGAAGTAATTTTGCTTTTGCAGCTGTTGCCATTGCCACCTGCAACCAAAGTAAAAGGAAATGTTGCTTGTTGGGTTACATGAGAAACTTAAACAGTTAAATCAAATAAACAATCATCATAAACTCATTTTTCAAGTCACTAATACATCAGAAGTAACAGTTTAAACTAAGAGTCCTGCATCAAAATCAAGAAGAGTTTAATATTTGTACATTAATATCCTATACAAGTTTTACATATACATCTATTTATACTATCGTAAGATAATATAAAATATGATTAGAAGTCTATTTCAAAAATTATTATTACATGTTCTATCATCTAAGCCTTCACTACAAGAACTAGCGAGGCCTCAACCGTTACACATGATTACAAAGTTGGCACCTTACGTCGCGTGATGCCTTGAGTTGTGTTTCGTGGTGAGAAGGACACTTTGTCAGATCATATTGCGGCCATGGATTCCTCACATCAGAAGCTTGGTTTATGTCCTCCGATCCATTTCCTTTTCGCCTTATTTGAGATCTCAGATCTGCTGTTTTACTCTCCACAATTGTTTTGCTATCCTGAAGAAATGAAAGAAGTAACATGAAATAAAGAAAGCAAAGAAATGAAAGAAGTAACATGAAATAAAGAAAGCAAAGAAATGAAACACAAACATACATGGACACCAAACATGACACAGACAGTATCCGTGGTTCATAGAGACAGAGTTACTTCACCATAGGTAGTGGAGTAGCAGCTACTTCATCAATAACAAATAATTCAACTTGCGAAAGCTTTTCATTTCCATGTGGCAGTATATACTGAAAGAAATTAGGATGAAAAGCTAGGCCATAATTAATTTTCGATTGATCGAACCTCACTGTAGTAAGTTTGCCATCAACCGAAGTTGAAAAACAAAACTGCATGAATTTGATGTCACAATAACTTATCAATCAAGCATTCACTACAACAGATTCTAGAATGCCTCAAAATAAAAATTCAAATGTAGAGAGAGGGTGATAGATGACCTTATTTCCATTCAAATCCCATACCTATATGTATCACTCGTCAAATATTAATAATTAAAGATATACACTCATATAGCTATAATCTACAATAGATTGGGAAAAAAATATGTTACCTTTATTAACTTATCATCTCCACAAGTTTGGATATGAAAATCCCAAGTCATTAACACCACCATCATGAGCATCAATTTGTAATGAAATAAAAACATTTAGTAAGGAATTTAAAAAGTATATATATTGTATTAGATTCATATATAATTTTTTTTGGATCAAAACATGCCTCCACATGCTGCTTTATGTCATTAGGTGCTTGATATGTATACAAATGAACCAAATGTTTTGAAAAAGCAATTCCTGAATACACTATTATTTATCTACTCTTTGTGTGTATGATTCTATGGTATAGCAGTAATTAATTTAATACTACATTTTGAAAGCATAGGTCTTCAAATCACAAAATGAAGACCTAGAGTCTTCTAGCAAGTTAATGCTATAAAGAAATCTTTGCTATTTCAGTCATAGATTTAGCATAAAAGGCAAAAGAGAGTCAAGAAAAAGGGCAAAAATCAATGCCAAAAAAAGCTACTATTTGTTTCAAGAAATGTTGCATTCAGAGTGTAAGAGGAATTATTAGAAACAAAAGCATTGAAATAGGAATGATTGAACTGGCCTTAGATGGATTGAATTGCAAAAATTAATATCCTGTAAGAGGAATTAAAAAACAAACAAAGAAGAAGTCATCCCTAATTAAGAATCAAAACAATAATAAGCACTTTATAAGATAAGAGGTGATACCTAGGGTCCTAATCTAAAGATCAAAATCAAGTATCTATGTAAATATATAAGAAAAGTTCAAGAAAAAAACCATCATCACTATGCAATACGCTTAGGAATATGAAATACAGAAACCAAGTTAATGGGTCATGCATCCAGGTCCAAAACATCAAAACATTGATAATCAGAGAAATGATAAATGATTTTACCTTCTGGATTCTCCTCTTCAAGTCACGATCACATGTTGCGACAATGAAACACTTATGTTGTTCAAAGAAAATGGTTTGTTTAAATAATTTGAAGCAAAATAAAGACATAAGAAGTAGGTGTGTGTTGTTGTTACCGTCACTTTTATTTGCAAATAATACTTGATTGTATTCATTAGCTTAGTTAAGAAATCACAATTAAAAAAGCTTTGTTTCAGTGTTCACTTTACAAAAGTAGATTAAGATAGGAGAGAGGAAAAGTAATTCTAACTCTCAAAGATGCAAGTGTAACGATATTCCACTAATTTAATTTCCATCTTAAAAGGTCAATAGAAACTAGTTTACTGATCCAGATGATCCTATGTACTACTAAGATATCACAGTTTTTCATTAAGTCTGAAAGGCTTTAAATCACTCTAAACAATCAAATTAAAATACAAGATATTGTCTGATATTTAACAAATACTTCAAATAAATCACACCTGAGTCTGATATTTAACATGTCGACCTTCTTGTGTTTCTTACAGTATCTAAATCATGCATCAAACCAACTAACAAAAGGACTAATATCATAATAAAACAGAAAAACAAATTAAACACATATACAAAGGATAGTGAACACACTGTTTGAGGCTCCCTGAGGTGAACAACTATCTTGTTAATATTCTTGTGTTTGTCATCAATCCAACAATTGTAGAACCTTACAATGTTATTGTGCTTCAACAACCTCAATAGATGCACTTCTGAATACAGCTTCACTAGTTTGTCCGGTGATTGTAATACCTCATCAATTTGAACTTGGCTCCACCCAACTTTGAGTCTGTTTCCTTCATCAAATGCCTTAAAACTAATTAACCACAAATTAAGGAAAATATATACAAAAATTTCGAATGGCTGACACATTCGAATCTTCTTTAAATATGATGTATATAAAAACAATTAACAATGAGGTAAAAGCATTCAATTAGTTATCAATTACTCCTGTAAAATACAACATAATATAGAAATGCTTCTCTAAAACCAAAAACATTCAATGGATACAAGATCTTGAAAGCACTTTTGTGGATTACTTCCTTATACTGCCATGAATTTAAAAATAAACATAAAAACTAGATTATCCTATGGTAATGAGAAGTAGGATCAGTTTTAATAATATCAGAATCAGAAGGCTCAAGAAGACATGAACCTTCCTCTGAGCATTCTGTATCCACCAAACTTATCAATAACATGCTATAATAATTCCTTTCCCCACAAATCAAGCAAAAACATATGTCAGCTTTTGCGATCAAATCAAAATTAGATACGGGAATCAACATTTAGCGAATTGTAGCATGCATACATAAATGAAAATGGATAATTGACAAATAGAAAAAAGTGAAAATAATAATAAATTATAACTTTAGAATAGGTGCAAGACCTTCTTAGGTAAGTTTTTCAGGAGGAATCATAGAGTTTAGAGAGAGAAAAAGACATCAGAGAAAATGAACCCTAATCCAAAAATCAGGATAATGTGTCGTGTGAATGAATCGCAAAAGCAGAACAAATCGCAAAAATAGAACAAATCGCAAACCCACAACCTCATTCAGCAAATCGCGAAAAATTGACACTTAACAAGCAAGATTACCAAAATAAAATTGATATCGCAAACTGAAATGATTTGGAAAGAGAATAGAACTTACTTGTTACTGCAAATGGTAAAGTGAAACGAGAGAGATGAATTTAGGATTGTTCGAAATTGAATTTAGGAGTTTTGGAGATTAGGGTTTGTTGAAGATAGTAGAGAGAAAAGGATTTGAGAAATACAAAGAAAAAGAAAAGATTTCTCAAGTGTTAGATGTAGTTGCAGCGATGATGAGATATTTTGTTCCCCTTCTGAGATTGAGCTCCAGCGATGATGAGTGAACTTACTAGCTTAGCTTATCATTTTATCATTCTATCACCCTGAGATATTCTCAAGTGTTTGTACAAGACTAAAGGGGCAAAAACTTATTTTTGTGTATTTAATTTTTTTTTACTTAATATGTTTAGAATAGTGACACTTTAATTGTAGTTAAAGGTAGCTTTAGTGACAAATAAAAAAATATCACAAAATATGAGTGTCACAGAGATACTTTTTTTGGTAGTGTAATCTACATAAAGCATCTGGAAGGTAGTTCTTTTTGGAGGTGATTTTAGACAAATATTAGCTGTTGTTAAAAAAAGGTTGTAGGAATGATATAGTGGCAGCTTCAATAAACTCATTTTAATTATGGAAATATAGTGACATTAAATATTTTTCATATTGGATGCTTGATATTGCAAATGGTAAAGATGACTCAAATCAGTTAAGAGAGAGTATTATTAATATTCCTAAAGATTTTTTGGTAACAGGTTCCCAAAATCCTTTATTATATTTGGTTAAATTCATATATTCACTGCTTTTACAAAACATGAACAATTTGAAATATTATGAAGAGAGAGAGAGAAATAATTGCTCCGACTCATTATGTTGTAGATATTGTTAATGATTATGTTTTATCATTAATTCTAGATGACGAAAAGGAATACATTAGTTTGGGCTCAACTATCCTTTTCTGATGAAAATGGTGTTTTGTAGGGAGATTGGTTCGCACCTGAATTTTTGAATGACATGAAATGTTCAGGAATTGTAAATCACCGATTAAAATTAAAGATTGATGTTCCAGTCAAGCTTTTGAGGAACATTGATCAAGCTAATGGACTATGTAATGGAACAAGATTGCTCATAAATGAACTGTGTACAAATATTACAGGAGCAAATATGATCACAGGAAAAAACATTGGTGATAAGATTTATATACCTAGGATGAATTTTGTTCCATTTTATCTTGGTTTCCCATTTAAATTTCAGAGAAGACAATTTCAATGGTCGTTGTGTTTTGTAATGACCATAAATAAGAGTCAAGATCGATCTTTTTATGAAGTTGGCTTGTATTTGAAGCGATGTGTATTTATCCATGGTCAATTCTATGTGGCTAATTCACAAGTAAAGTCAAGGAAAGGATTGAAGATTCTTATTATAGATGACGAAGGAAAACCTGTGTCGACACAACAAATGTTGTGTACAAAAAATTTTCAATATTTTATAAACATGTAGACAAATTTTTGTTTATGGTTTGATTTTTTTTTATTGTAAATTGTTTATTTTTCGTGGTTGAGATTGAATTGTGTTTTCTCTATTAAAAGAAAATGTTTATTTATTGTGCTTTTGTCAATAAGCTCTGTAAAAGGCTTTTAAAATTTAAGTTACAAATTATTTTACAGGGCTTGTTCTATAAGCACTATAAAATTCTCATATAGCTCATTTTATACAATCTTTTAAAGCACTTTTTATATAGCCTTTTAAAGTGTTTTTTGTGGAAGCGTTGTAATAGGTTAGGTCTTTTATAGCACTTTTCGGACGAGCGTTGTAAAAGAGTTTTTAAGTAAACTAATAATAAGAAACTGCTTCATTTTCCTCTTCATTACGTACTCTCCCTACGAATTTGGCAATGCAAAACCTCCTCATTTTCCTCTTCATTAAATACTCTCCATACAAATCCTACTGACCCTCTTCTCCCTAGTGTGAACACTTTTCACTACTAACCCTTACGATCCCTCTCCATACGAACCCTATTGATACTCTTCTAACTAATGTGCCCTCTTCTCGATGTTCTCAGTCATTTCTACTTAAGCAAAGTTGTAACTCTAAACTCAGTGATTGTTGTTGTCATTAAACTGCATGTTGAACTTATACTGCTACTTAGACTATTGCATGTTGAACATATACTGAACTTATAATTATACTATGTGAAATGTTTAAATAAATGGATTCCAGTAATGATTTAGATCGTCAAAATGATGAAGTTGTCAATACTAAGAGTTATGACTACGAAGTTAAACGTAGAGAAACTATTATGCAAAAGGTCACCAAAGCAAGAAGTAATTGAATTAAATTTGAGGTATATTATACTTTGTTAAGAATTTATTTATTTATCTTTTTTGAAAGCATGCACTTACTCTATAAGTTTATTAGGTGGATGGAATCAAAGTAGTTAGGCAATTGAGCCCAAAAGTTCAATGATTGTAAGTTACATTGGTGCAGTTGTTCATCAAAATATCCCAATAAAATTGATGATTGGAGAGATAAAACTTTGAAGGATGCTAAAGATATATTGTGCAATGATATACAAGTAAGTTTTTTACTCCACTATTTTGTTACTTAGAATTTTTTCCATTGAAATACTTTTACTCAAACTCTATTTTTATTTGGTTTGCACTCGGTTTTAACGTTGATGATGTCCGAAAAAATTATGTGCTTAGAGTTGCTGGAAAAATAGAGATTTTAGATCTCATTTGTCAAATTGCCACTTAAGAGATTGTGATGAAAATTTGAATGTTGAAGCTTTGAAAATATACAAACACTACATTTCAAATGAAGAGTGGAGCATTTTTGTAGTTAAACGCGCATACCTCACTTTTATGGTAATAAATTTATTAGCATTTGTGTTTTATTCACATTTATAGCGTATTTTTTTACACAATGGTTATTTTATTTATATAGAGTAGAAGAACAACAAATCGCTAGAAAGCAAAAAATCCAATATATCCATACAAAAATCGTGTATGGGGTATGCGCATTTAGAGAAAAATATTGTAAGAAAACATCACTTTTATACAATGTGGTAGCAATGCTTATGGGGTATGCACATGGTTTTTAGCAATGGTTTTTAGCAATGCTTATGGTTTTTAGCAATGCACATGGTAGCAATGCTTATGGTAGCAATGCTTGCAAAATCGTGTATGGGGTATGCACATGGTTTTTAGCAATGCTTATGGAAGCTTTTTATAGCGCAACAAGTTTATTTTATGGTTAGTGTAAACGTGTAATTTTGCAAGCATCCTTTGCAGCCACATTCCTTCGCAAATCTCATGTGCCATGGACCTAAGTTCAACTTTTGCACTACTTCTAATAAACACATATTGTTTCTTTCTTCTCTAGGTCAATAAGGTGTACCATAAAAAATATAAATAACCATTGGTTGCTCTCCTATTAGTCATTGAGCCTGCCCAATCTGCATTAGTGAATATTTCTATTTTCATGTTTGTGTTGTTCTCGAAATGAGACCTCTTCCATGATGCCTTCTTTTATATACTACATGATGCGATTAACTATTGTCATGTGAGCCTTCCCAGGGTCAATCATATAGCGGCTAACCATGCTAACCAAAATCAAGACATATTTTCTGTATATGAAAAAATAGGGAAAGTATGAAAACGACTCACAATATAAGTGAATATATATATATATATGAAGAAACTAATCAACATTGAATTCACGCCAACCACTTTTCATATGAGTGAAATCTATATTGAGTGTGCTAGAAACCAACACAAGATAAGAAAAAATGATACTTAAGGACCATCAAAAAGGATATGGCTATCAATGGTGATAGAATATTCGTATGATACAACTAATAAAAGTTGTACAATTGTTCTGTAATGGACATAATGGTAGCCAACACTCTCCCTCAAGTTGGGTCATAGATTTCAATAATTCCCAACTTGAATCTTAAGTTTCCATAGGTGCCTCTAGGAAGTGTTTTGGTTAAGATTTCAGAAGATTGGTGGCTTGAAAGTGTGTGCTGGAGAGAAATTAGCCCATTATTAACCTTTTCCTTGATGAAGTATAAATCAACTTCCACATGCCTTGTTTTTCAATGTTGCACAGGGTTTTTTAGAAATGCTTATGGAAGCTTTGTTATCGCACAACATGCTTATTTCATGGTATGTGTAAACGTGTAATTCTACAAGCATCATTTATAGCCACATCCCTCGCAAATGTCATGTGCCATGGATCTAAGTTCATCTTCTGCACTGCTTCTAATAACCACATATTGTTTCTTTCTTCTCTAGGTAAATACGTTGTCCCATAAAAAAGAGAAATACCCATTGGTGGATCTTCAATGAGTCATTGAGCATGCCTAATCTACTACAGTGAATATTTCTATTTTCTTGTTTGTGTCGTTCTTGAAATAAGAGCTCTTCCTTGATACCTTTTTTTAGATACTACAGGATGCCTTTAACTACTTTCAAGTGAGCCTTCCAAGGGTCCTTCATGTAGTGGCTAATCATACTAACAGAAAAACCAATATCTAGACATGTTTTTTGTATATGAAAAAATGGGGAAGGTATGAAAATGACTCACAATATGAGTGAATATATATAGTGTGTGAGATATTCATATGAAAAAATTAATGAACATTAAATTCACGCCAACCACTTTACATATAAGTGAAAGATATATTGAGTGTGCTAGAAACCAACACAAGATAAGAAAAAATGATACTTAAGGAGCATCAAAAAGAATAAGTAAAAAATCTGCTAGTTCTAACACTAAGAGCATAACTTTACAAGAGTAAATGTTGTATACCAGTTTGTTCCAAGATGACATTATAACTAGGTTAGAAAGAAAGTGAGGAATCAATGTTTCAATAAAGACATGTTTTATGTAGAAGATGTTGTATTTCTTATCGATTTTGTACATAATACATTATGGTATAATTAGCCTAAGGAGTACAAGCAAATTAGGAAGCTAATTAAATCCTAATTAACTTTATTATTTACAAGAAAGAAAAGATAATATATAGTTATCAATGGTGATAGAATATTCGTGTGATACAACTAATGAAAGTTGTACATTTGTCCCTTAATGGACAAAATGGTAACCAACACACTCCCCCAGGTTGGGTCATAGATGTCAATCATGTCCAATTGGAATCTCAAGTTTTCATGCGTGGCTCTGGGAAGTTCCTTGGTCAAGATCTCAATAGTTTGGAGGCTTGAATGTGTGTGCTAAAGAGAAATTAGCTTATTTTTAACCTTTTCTTTGATGATGTATAAATCAATTTTCACATGTTTTATTACGCTATGTTGCCCAGGGTTTATAGCAATGCTTATGGAAGCTTTGTTATCGAACAACATGTTTTCTTCATGGTTAGTGTAAACGTGTAATTATGCAAGCATCCTTTGCAACCACATCCTGTAACACCCCAATATTTTTATATATATTATATATGCGTCTTATAGTAATTTTTTAATTTATTATTTAATTAATAACTTATTCTACATGTAAATAAATTAAATTAAAATTTACCACTCCCTATTTTACTTGAATAATTATAACCTTTCTTTTTACTTAGTTATTTTGGTGTGACAATTACATTAGAATAGTTTATGGCATAATTAATTTCTACATGGACAATTGTGTATTTTGCATATTTGATTAGTTTCGATAATCACGAAATTGATGTGTTACATATGTTTGTTTTATTTTGCTACGTGTGAGTGGTATTTTTGTCTTGCTTGATTTATTTAAGTTGATAAAATATTAGTTAAATTATTAAATTAAATTGAAATTTATAAAATTTCTATTGTTTGTTAATTTTATTTAAGATCAAATAAGTACTCATTTTAGAGATACTATAGAGTTAGTGAAATCATTTTACTCTCCTTTATGACAAGATTTTATGACGATTCATTGTGTGACATAATGTGCATTAACTCATTCTTAACACCTTTAATTTATTTTGTAAAGGATGATTATAAATTCAATTATGAGTTTTTGTGCAATTAAGAGGGGACTATTCTCCTTTTTGTATTTCATGCATTCATCTCTTTTAAACTAAATTTATGATTTTATTTTAATTGTCTATAAAAATAACTTTATGATATTTTGGTTTCGTAACTATTAGATAAAAAAATTAAAAGGGTGATGTGACCCTCTACATTATTTATTTAATTAAAATAAATGGTGTGACACCCTGTAATATATGGTTAACTTTATTAGTTAATCCTAATTAACTAATACACATAAATACACTTGATTTCAATTGACTTTGTAACAACCTAATAAAATTAAATAAATAGTAATTATTGGTAGCATAATTTTGGAATTAAGTGCACTTCAATTTTAGACCAGAAATCAATCGTAATATTGCAACGTAATTAGCTACATTCCCATTAGGCCTTTTGCTGTCACACCTATTTGTCATTCCTACACTCCTAAAATAATTTTCTAAGTCATAAATCTCAATATCTATCGGTGTTGAATTCATCATTACCTCATGAGCTATTTCTCGTGCAAATTTAGAGATGTTATAAAAGAAAGCGCCTAAGGTAAGGGCTTTTCCCCATGCTGAGTTAGACTAAATATTGAATTAGAGATTCTAAAATATTGATATGATGTCTAGATGTCTTAAAAGAAAAAGATTGATTTTTATTTTCGTCGTAAAGAAATTAACTATAATTATTTTATTGTTTTATTTTTATTTTTATATACCTCTATCTTGATTAAATTAAATATAGAGTATTATTTTTATTATTATACATTGATAGATATGTTGTAGTGAAAATATTTAGTGCTTTACATGTTTTAGAGTATTTAATTATAAAGTTATAATTTTTATAATGATGTAATTAGTAATATCTTTATTATGATGTGTATTTGATTTTAAGTGTGGATTTTTGAGTATTTTAAAATTAAAACTTGACTTTTATGAACAATATATGTGTCTAGAAGAAATTGATGAGAATTTTATATTTCTTTAATTTTCATAATATGAGAAAATTGATTATTAAATGCGTTAATGAATAGTCCATTTTTAGAATGCGGAAAACTTTACAGTGGAGGGAATGAAATTTATGTTGCTATTGTAGTCTTGTGATATGAGTTTTAATTGTTATCAATAATATGTAGTCAAATCGAATCTTATGGATTATTAAAATGAAAGTGGTGATTTTGAGATACTTGTTCACATGCATATTTGATGTGTTGAAGTTATTGAGCTATAACTATGAATCGCCATGAGAATATAAATTTTGATGTCTTGTGTGATTAAAAAGTTTATTCTAAAATATTTTGTCTTTGTGGTTGCCTAAGTGACTGGTGATTTGTGTTTTAAATATTATCTTTGTGGTTGCTGATGTGGTTGATGATTTGTGTGATTGTTTAAGTGAGTGATGTCATGTACTTTTTGAGCATCATTATCATTTCATAACATATCATATGCATCTTTGTGGACGTATGTGTGGCTGGTTTAATTTTCCCCATTGGTATGGGTGACTTCTGTGTGGCTGGTTATATCCGGATCATATATGTTTAGGAGCATGCATAACTTATATACATTTTATTGTTATTTTTATTTTTATTTAACTATTTGCTCTACGGTTGTTACTTATTTAGATACATTTTATAATGTTTTGATATATCTTTGAGAACTATTAAATAATCAATTTCTTTAAATCTTTTATTACAAAAGGATTTTATATTCATATTTTATGGTTGTTATTTTATTATTTGGTTTATTTTTTGTTGTGGGATGAACTGACCCCTTAAACCAACATTTAGGTACTAATGATCTCAAAGAGTTGAGTTGCATGAATGATGTTTGATTGGTGCACGCGCGTGGGAAAATGGGACTTGTATTTAAAAATAATATTTTATATTACTAAAAATTTTGTGGTGCATTGTAAAGTTATTTACTCGTCATAATTAACTTTTAATAAAAATGTGGAAATGAGATTTTATTCCAATTGAATGTCCTTAAGTTTCAGTCAACATTGTTTCTTTTGAATTTCACTCAAAGAGAATTTATTTTATTTTTGGAACATAAATGTATATCGATCTAACAATTATAATATTAATTTTGTAAATGAATAAATAAATAATATTTTAGTAAATTACATCACGTTCTTTTGCAACAACAAAAAAAATATATTTTTAAGTAATAATTAGATTAAAAAAATTTGGGGTGTTACACATCCGCTCGCAAATACCATGTGTCATGGACCTAAGTTTAGCTTGTGCATTGCTTCTAGTAACCACATATTGTTTCTTGCTTCTCTAGGTCAATAAGTTATCCCATAAAAAAAAAAAAAAGCTCATTTGTTGATCTCCTATCATTCACTAAGCCTACCCAATCTATCAATGAATATTTCTATTTTCTTGTTTGTGTCGTTCTTGAAATGAGACCTTTTCCATGATGCCTTTTTTAAATACTACATGATGCGGTTAACTGATTTCATGTGAGCCTCCCTAGGGTAGTTCATGTAGCGGCTAACCATGCTAATAGAAAAACCAATATCTAGTCATGTGTGGGTTAGGTAGATAAGTTTCCCAACCAACTTTTGATACCTTTCTTTAGCAATAGGTGGACTCGCACTTTCCTCTCCAATTTTCACATTGGATTCCATAAAAGTGTTTGTTGGCCTGCATCCTAACATATTTTTTTTTCTTGAAAAGTATATATTCCCTTTGATATAAATAGATTTCATGTTTGGACCATGCCACTTCCAATCCTAGAAAATACCTTAACTCACCAAGATCTTTGACTTCAAATTCCTTAGCTAGGACCATTTTTAGTCCTTCAATTTTAGTATAATCATGACCTATAATAATAATGTTATTTCACATAGACAATGAAAATGGTTACTTTTCCTTCCTTTGAATCCTTTAAGAACATTGTGTGGCCAATTTGACATTGGGAGAAGCCATGCATCCTAACTACTTGTGTGAGCCTATCATTATTCCAAGTCTGATGGATTGCTTGAGTTCATATAGTGATCTTTTGAGTTTACATATCTTTCCTGAATTTTCTAATGTTTCAAGTCAAGGTGGTATTCTCATCTAGATATCTTCTTCTAGTTCATCATTTAGGAAAGCATTTTTTATATCTAACTAGTGAAGTGGCTAGTCCAAATTTACTTCTAAGTAAAGGAGTACACTGACTAAATTCAACTTTACTATGGATGCAAAGGTTTGTCAATAATTCACCCCGTAGCACTAGGTTAATCCTTTTTCCACCAGCCGAGCTTTGTACCTATTTACACTCCCATCTATATTGTATTTTACTGAGAATATCCAATTGCATCTAACTATCTTCTTCTATTCTGTTAGCTGGGAGAGTTGTCGTATGCCATTCTTTTCAAGTGCCTTGATTTCTTCCATTTTAGAAACCTTCCATTCTAGAACTAGGATAACTTCATGAAAGTTTTGAGGAATGTTGACGTTGTCCACAGAGCTGATGAAGCTCATGTACCCCTACGATAATATTTCACTAGAAACATAGTTTGCAAATGGGTGTTTCGTACAAGACCATGCACTCTTTCTCACAGCAATAGGCAAGTCTAAGTATTGGTCATTAGTGGTATTATCAGATAGATTAGAGGAAGAATTAATTCACAGTATGCTACCTTCGTGACTAGGTTCAGGATCTGAATTTTGGAAAGAGTCTTGGTTCTACTTTGGAAGAATGGGTGATTCTACTTTCTCAAGAGTTTCCTGCTTGTTCTTCTTACTTATGTACACTTGTAGTTCTTTTCCTCCATTTGGTTTTCCTTTTGGACCAATTTTCTATGCTCCATTTTTTGGCTTGATAACATCAAGAGTGGTTGTTTGTCAGTCCAGTTCAGATTCAACAAGTATTGGGATAGATTATGTAAATTATGTGTTTAGGTTTAGCGTTTTGGAGAGCATCCTATTTATTAGGTAGGATGAAGAGAGGACTGTATCTCCCCAAAAATGGTTAGTACATTGATGGATAGCATGAGGTCTCGAGTGACTTCCAATAGGTGCCTATTTTTCCTCTCTATTGTCCCATTATGTTCTAGAGTGTATAGGCATGATGTTTGATGTATAATTCCATTTTTTGGTAAGGTAACTACCAAGGCTTTGGTAGAAGTACTCATTTCCATTATAACTTCTTAGTACTTGAATAATGCTTTGAAATTCGGTTGGGACAATTTTATGGAAGTTCTCAAATATACTCCTAACTTCTGATTATTCTATCATGAGGAACACCCCCAATGACT
The DNA here is from genome assembly GCA_037974835.1 of Cicer judaicum. Classification (NCBI taxonomy): domain Eukaryota; kingdom Viridiplantae; phylum Streptophyta; class Magnoliopsida; order Fabales; family Fabaceae; genus Cicer; species Cicer judaicum. The sequence goes on along the minus strand of JBBPBS010001272.1, from coordinate 185,714 downwards.
CTTGTATGGTCGTCAATAAAAGTGAAAAACCACCTTGATCTAGTAACATTACTCACTCTTGAAGGTCCCAAGATATCACAATGAATGAGTGTGAAAGGTTTAGATGGCTTATATGGTTGCATGGAATAATGGGATTTGGTGTGTTTGTCTAATTCGCTCACTTCACATTAGAAAGAACCAAAGTCTTTATTAAATATGGATAGAAACATTTTTTTTCAAATACATAAAATTTGGGTGTCCTAGGCGATAATGCCATAACATTACATCATTATCATTATTTGATGAACGCATAAGAGCAACCTTTTAGGATATCTTATTTTGGTCTTCAACTCTAAGGAAGTAAAGGCATGCACTCTCCTCAGTATTGCCAATCACCTTCCCCAAATTTATATCCTTAAATTCACAAATGTGGTAAGAACTTAGCAACACATACTAAATTTTTGGTTACTTCGCAGATACAAAATAAACTGCAATCTAGTTTATGAACATGTAAAACTAAATTAAGAGTAATATCTTTAGAGATAAGCATTGAACCTTTACCAGCCACCTTGGAGGTAGTACCATCTGTTATCCAGACAAAAGATCCATCTTGACATGGAGTGTATTTGCTAAATACATTGATGTCCCAAGTTATGTGATCTGAGGCACCATAATCCACAATCCAAGAGTTTGTTTTCTAGTGATTTACATGAAGGGAAGCAGAAAAATTATCTTTTTTTTGGGGAAGAGTAGCAGTGGAAGAAGAGGTACGTGTTTTGCAGTGAGTGTTGCATCAGTATCTGCAACATCTCTATTTATTCTTTGTTGAAAAGGTTGGCCTCTACAATGCCTTTAGGCTTACTTTCATCAACAACTACAACATATTTGTGTGCTTCCTTGAATCGTGGTTTTAGATCCGTGGGTTTCCCATGAAGCACCCAACATGTTTTCTTTGTATGTCTAGGCCACTTGCAGTTATTGCACCATCCTCTACCTTTCTTTGGTGGACCTCTTGCTGCAAGTGCAGAGCCTTCAATGTATGAACTTGCACTTTGACTTCCCAACATAATTTTCCTTCTAATTTGTTCCCTTCTCACTTTTGCAAATGCTTCTTGAATGTTAGGGAAAGGCTTAGTTCCAATAATCCTTCCTCTCACTTCATCCAAATTTTTATTCAATCTCAATAGGAATTGAAAGATTATATCCTTCTCGACCAGTTTCTTGTAAATTTTGTCATCATCCGTGCACTTCCACTCTATGTCTATATCGATGTCGAGTTGAGGTTAGTACTTTGTGAGTGTATGATAGTACTCGGTGACTGGACAATCTCCTTGTCGAATATTGTGTGAGAGGCTTTTGATCTCAAATATGGATGAGGTATTGTCCACATTTTAGTAGGTCTCCTTGGCTACCTTCTATATTTCTGTAGCGGTGTCGTAATACATAAAATTTCCACCAGACTCATTAGTCATGGCGTTGAGCAACCATGTCATAACAAGACTGTTTTCAAGTTTCCATTTTTCTTGGTCTGGGTCAGTCTTTTTTAGCTGTTTAGCCTTGCCAGTGATGTAGTCTTCTTTTCCTTTTCCTGGGAGGTAGATGCAGACATATATGGACCATTGTGTATAGTTATGTCCATTGAGTTTGTAGCTAGTAATGATAATTGTTTTATGATGAATGATGATGTTTCCAATCGCTGCTTCCTTAGAGTCAACATCTAGGATATTTGAGCTCCTCTTTTTTTCTTCCATGAGAATATGTTGTATTTCTTATCAATTATGTACAAAATACAATATGGTATAAATAGTCTAAGGAGTACAAGTAAATCAGGAAGCTAATTAAATCCTAATTACCTCAATTATTTACAAGAAATGAAATATATTAAACGACTATAAATGATTATAGAATATTTCTATGATACAACTAATGAAAGTTGTACAAATGTCCCTAAATAGACAAAATTGTAATCAACATTAAGGTGTGATAAATGTGAAAAGATTTATGTAGATATTTTGGTATGCTAATATATTTTTTTAAATCTTCTGTATGGAGTAAATATATGCACAACTCAAGATGCAATCTTAGGTTTAACAACATAGTAAGAATTTTGTATGAAGAGAAAAAAGTAAATATACACTAAGGCATACAAAGCAGATAGTGTGTTTTAGAACACTAATCACTTCATAACTTTACATGTGTTACAAAAGAATATAGTGTATGCACACACAAGAAAAATCAAATGCATGTGATTAACTGATTAAAATCAGATGGAAACACAAATACATACCAGATGCATAAGTATTACAATAAATACTAGATGCAAAATCCAAAGGCATATAAGAATTAAAAATTCAATTAATTTTTTCCTTTGAATGGGTACTTCTAAAGAAAAGAAAAAAAGGACTTTTTTGACATTTGTATGTATACTTCCAAACAGAACTGTGATTTTAAAAAAATTTACAGTGGATTAAAATAACTCTAATTTTTCTATCATTAAAAACCAATAACATAGAACACTACTTTTCGTTTTAGGTACCATATTTTTCTATATCAATTTTAAATTCACCATGAAACATTAATTATTTTCTTTTTACTAAAAAACTGTATTTTTTCATTCAAATTGGTAGAAATTACATCGATCAACAATTCAATACAAAGTCGCTATAAACAAAAAGGATCAATCTGCAAATAAACTTACACATATCACAAAATTGATGTGTATGAAATATCAATGTCTTTGGAGCTGCAACATTGAAGACGTCAAAGTTATTGATTGAATTTACACTAGATCGAAGTTGATATGTCAATCTAAAATGAAATGAACACCACAACAAGACAGAGAATCAAAACAATACTGCAACAAAACGGGAAATCAAAATAATATTGCACAAAGATAAGACGACAAATACAAACAAAAATACCTAAATATGTGAAACATCATTTCTTGTCACCAAATTATTGTTGAAAGATCTATAATTTGGTGTGGGTGCCAAAATAAAAATAAAAGTTGGAGGCACTATGTAGCATTGCAAGGTCTTTTGCAAAAGCTTTAGACTTCGTTTATTTTATAAATCTATTTTCGTTTTTTAGTTTTTAAAATATTTGTTATTTTGTCTTCCCTTTGTTTCTAATTTTTCACCATGATGTATGCTATAATACGTTTTTATACCAGAAATATGATTTGTATATAATTCTTAGCTGTTCCATTTGTCAAAGAAAATCTTAATCTATATCCAAAGCTCAAGACAGATCAAACACAAGAAAAGGAGATCATTACAAATGAAAATAGCTTTTTTTTGGTACAACAAATAAAAATAAATTTTAAAATTGAATATCAGTTTAATTCTTGTTTCATATTTTGTTGCTTGTTCAATTCGAAGATAGACATCCTATGTTTGAATCAAGATCATTCTACTTCAGTTACTTGTGCAGCTACAACTCCTTTAGGAAATCTTTCATCTTTGTCTATGTTAATCCCTTTGAAGTCCTACTCAGCTAAAAGTAGGTCTCATCTACAACTAACTATTCAAAGATGATATAAAAGACAATACAAATAATTGTCATACAAAATTAGTTTAAAAAGTTTTACGCAGTTATTAATATGTGACAATGATCAACACTTAAAAAGATTGATTGACAGTATAATTTTTTTTAATATTAAAAAAAATAGAGATAATATAAAACTATTCATCAAATATACGAATTATGAGAAATAAATAAAAATCATCTTGTGATGATTAATTCTTATAAAGATGGGAGAACATCGGGCTGTCAATATTCCAGTTGGTGAAGCAAATTTATATTTTGGAACTTTTTTTTTTTACATTTTTTATTTTGTGACTAGTTAAATTGATAATTTTGCACGAATCATATCAAGCAAACTTAGGAAGTTAAATTTTTTTCTCTTAGAGCTAAGTTTTTGTCAAAACGTCATAATGGGCTATAGCCTATAAAAAACAATAACAGTACAACAAACCCAAACTGATTCGTTTGTTGGTGAAATATGATCTCGTGCAATGAAAATAACAATTTCAATTCTAATATAAGCATAAAAAATGTATTGAATAAATTCTGATAGTCATCCCAGCTAGTTCAGAATATCCATAGTGATATTTGAAAGTTGAATGACAGAAAAACTTCTTACCATGTCCTTTAATTCAGTGTGATCGAAAATTGTTAGAGGCAAAGAAAACAATCAAAGCTTATACTGATTTCTATATAATGTTTCATACTTTCATTGTTAACTGTAAACTTAGGAGCTTTAAAAAGTTGACCAAATTTATTCATCAAATTGATGACAGAATAGAAAGTGATAAAATAAAAGGTGTACTTTGTGTACCTTCAGAGGGTCTTTGCTGCAGAGAAACTTGTATAAATCGATTGGGATAAATAAAGGGCCAAGCTTTTGCAATAAAACAGATATTGGTATATGAACAAATATCTTACGAAATTGTGCAATAATAAATAGGGATTTGATCTTTTATTACGAAAGGAAGTAAGGACAGGCTACATAAAGGGGATAACATTTTTTAGTACTAGTACACATCATAGTTATAAAATGCAAAATGTGAAATATGTGAAACTTCCAAACAGCATGATATAATAAAACTAATATACACTCAGTAAATTATTTGGAGAGACTAAGGTTAGAGAAACGATGATAAATAGCAGTAGTGTCTTTCACATCACAGTTTGTAATCCTAAATAAGCGAACTACCAAGTTTAGATAGAAGCCTATTCAGACTTCTTTAGTGCAGAAGTTAATGTTAAGAGTAACCTCATAAATTTGGATGACATTAATATTGCTTTTTCCAGATCCTCAACCTCACCCTTGATAACAAATAGATAATGTGAACTGAAACCAAAATTCTGCAAAAATGACCATTTAAATTTGGACAGAAGCCATAAAAGTTCTTTTGCATACCTTTATGGTGTTATTAAAGACAACATCATCAAGTTCTTCCTAAGCTTCAGTGTTGTTAATTTGCTCCTTAATGAAATATATATAATCCTTCTCAAAGATCTTTTATTTAAGTGTTAAAATGTAATAATCAATAGAACATGACAAATAGCTTAAGATGAATACTTCATGATAATTTGTTGGCCTTGAAATTGTGGCACTTGTGAGATCCTTCATGCCCTTCTGACAGGGGAAAGAATGCGGTGAAAGTGGGAAGTGATGATGTGGAGTGACGATTGTTCCTGGTTAGACAGAAAATATTGAAGGGTAGACGAAAGGAAAGAGAAGTGCTTTTGATTGTGCAATAATTAAGGTTGAGAAAAGACATAAATTTTATTTTAAGGGTGACAAAATGGGCAGATTTGCAATAGGAAATGTATTGTTTGGAATTACGGAAGCTATGGGATTTACAGAAGAAATGAGAAACAGAACATATTGACTTGTTAGCATCAAAGCTAAAATGGAAAAATATAGAGTTAATGTTATTTAATTGAGATTGCTGAGGTGGCAATGTAAGAATATGTTTTCAAAAATTTTATGTTGTCTTCTAAATTTTTTTATCAGGTTATCTTATTTTTTCACTGATCTGTTGATTCATGATTTGTTGTTTACTACTTCACTTGAGTCGGTATTTTTACCCTCTAGTCACAGTGGTTCCAAAAGGAAGAACTCAAATCGAAAATGAGGAGCTATAGCTTCCCATCCAAGAGAGGGAAAAATAAGAAAGGAAGGCTTAGTCTTTTAATCTCCTTTACAGATAAGTACTTGATGAAGAGGGGTCATGAATGATTAAAACTTGGAACATAGTGGAAATCAAAACAACATATCAAGATGCACAAAAGGAGAGGGGTTACTGTTTTGCGCTTCGGGGAGGGGTGAGAAAAAGTTCTTGATCTTTTATCTTGAGAGAATATATGTGGGAGATGTTTATGTGATTTTGCACAGATAACTCCACTGTTTCCCAGTCACCATCCTTCTATGGATCCAGAGTTTATGTTCCTTTAGGAAGTGATTAGGTATAGGAAGTCGGTCATGTTATACCTTCTGTTTTGATTTGCTGTTTATTTGTAAATATAGCTCAGGAGGGAGTGTTTATGGCATGGCTTATTTTGGAAGCTACAATCATGAGCAAGATTACAATAATAATCAAGTTTTAACCACAGACCAACGATCATTAAGTTTAAGGAAGCATGCATGCAATGCAATATAACAACAATAAAGGAAGAATACAACAATGGCTAATTACGAAGACACTGTTAATATCAAATGAAGATTCTCTACACGATGATAGTACAGTAAACCGATTTGAACTGAAATGAAATAAGACTAAAATACAAGGTTTGAGTTTGAGCAGTGAAAAAAAAATCCGCGCTAAGTTCTCACTTTAATAACATGTAAACAAACTAACGTGAATTGTTTCAGACACTACCTTCCAGAACAGGGGCATACCAGCCATGATGGATCTCCACTGCCTTCTTTCTTCTGGCAAGCCGAGACTTGCGATTTGCTCCAGTGTTTCTATGCAATGTGCCCACTTTCACTGCTTTGTCAATTATGGAGTATGCCTCTCCAATCATCTTCTCAATTGAGACAATTTCTTCAGATTGTGCATCAGGTTTCTTTCTGAGCAAATCCAGTGCATCCAAAACCTGCAGACCATTGATTATTATATGATATAATTAAAAATCCCCTTACAAATAAAACTACAATTTGGGTTTTTTGAATGGCAATGACAGTGCATGTGAACTTGAGTTTTGACAAGAATAATCGAGCCCCCACAATTATAAATGTCAGGATTCATATGGTTTATGGAGTCTTATTATTATGTTACATGTGGACTAATTTCGTATTAATTGTATAACAATATGACTTAAAAAAGCAAAGCATATACTGAGCATTATTATAGTATATTACATCAACATGACACACTACAATATTAATATCCTTTCAAATCCTATTTCTCTCCTCTTTTTTCCCAATCAATTTAACATCTTTAATGACGAAAATCGTCAGAGAACTATGAAGCTCAACCACTTCTCCTTCTAAACTGTTGAATTGTGGAACATGTTTCAAATACCACCTAATATGTGCCTCCAGAGCTTGGTCCACCGACAATAACAATACAAAAATGTTACTTTATCATAACATTTTCTCTCTTTTTTTTCTTGCATACCATCAATGGTCCAAATTAAGGTACTGTTTAAAATGACTCCATTATTCTTTTTAATTATTTTAAAGTGGTCACATGCTTCTTTTTCAGTGTTCTCATTACAAAAAAATAACCATAAAAATCCTTTTTTCCGCAATTGCCGCTATGGGAATAGCGGGCGCTATTGCAGTGGTAGCAGAACGGTAATAGCGTATCATATTTCATAGTGTTTTCCCCAAATCCCACCATGCAATAGCGCTATAGCGGTTATTTAACAACACTGCACAATGGAGTATTTTTTCAGCAACTCAATGAATTCAGAATTTTTAAAATGAAAAATTGAAAATAATTTTAAAAAGTAATCAATCCCTAATGAATCCATTTTCGAGCAAGGATTACAAGTATATTAGGATTGACGAGAAATTTGATAGAATCATGATTTGTCAACACAATCTTGACAAGCACTTCGCTTTGGAGCTTCAACAAAACCGTAGTGTCACCTTGATTTCATCAAGCTCAATATGATTCCAAAATCACATGTAAAACTAAAAAGACAACTCCAACTCCATTTTAAGTCTACCTTTTGAAGATCTAATCTAATGATCAATGTAACATCGGTTCTTAACGATGAATAGGAGACACTTCCGACCGAAGTCGTGTCCAACATAAACACTATACATTGATTATATTCAATTAATTTATTGTTAGGTTGGACGTCCGGGTTCGAACTTGGGTGAGTTAATTATAATGGACAAAAAAAAAAGAATATTTTCACTATGCATACAAAATTAATTCATTTAATTAATTAATTCCACTTCATTTCATTGTAATGCTATTTTTCTAAGAGAAAACGGTTCCAATTTGAAGGGTATTAATGCAATGCTACCTTTTTGGTACGGGTTCTTATCTCTGATTTACGGGCTTTGTTGTAAATGCGACGTTTCTCCGCTTGGCGAGCTCTCTTAATTGCCGAATCAACCTTTTTCGGGGCCGCCTCGCAAACTACCACGCCACGCTTCTGCACCCTACTCAACGACAATCTACCTGTAACACACATTCACATACACAGGTTCACAATTCAGCAAAACTATTGTAATTATTGAATATTGAAGAAAAGATAAAGAGAATCAAACGAACCTTGTGAAAGGACAGTGTGGGAAATGTTTCGAGAGAAACTTAGAGAAGCGGAATTTGAAGAAGATGGAGTTAGGGTAAGGTTCCGAAATTTGGAAGGAAGGTTTAGCAATGAGCATGAAACTGCTGCCATATCTTTTTCTTTGTGGCTCTCTCTTATCTCTTTGATATCTTTTTCTTCGATGGCTCTCTCTTATCCCTTCAGTTGAGGTTCAGTTTCTGTTTCAATTTCAATTGAATAAAATATTGCTGAACTCCGACGAGTAACAAACATATTCTCCATAGTGCCCTTAGTGTATTTTCATTTTTGCTACTTACACGCATTTTTATCTAGTCATAGCCCTTTTTATATATTTTTTTAAATGTAGTCACACTCCTAAACATAAAGTATCAATAAAATAATTTTCGTTTCCATTCTTTCGGAAAAATATTATGTATTTTTATTTTTTAAAAATACACAGTTCATTTTATTTTGATAAAAGATATTTATAATGAGTTATTATTAATGATTTACTATCAAGAAAAGATAAAATATTAGTCGATATATGTATTTTCAAAAATAATAAAAATAATTTTTTTATAGTTTCTTTATTTTTAAAAATATAAATAATTTTTTTCAAAACTATTTTTAATTATTTATTATTAACACGTAAAATTAACAAAGAATTTAAAATAAAAAAGGTTTTTACAAATTAAATGGCCCCTTATATCTAAAATGTTCATTTCACTCATTTATGTTTGGATGATTATATTTAGACACTTCTAACCTTTCAAGAATTATTTTCTTTTTAAATATTTTTTTTATCACATCACTAATATATTATATCTATTTCATTAACATTTATATTTTTTCTCTATTTTATAATTTTTTATCAATTTAATCCGCTTAAAGTTACATAATCACAGATAACATATTATATGTTAATTACGAATAATATATAATATGTTAATTTGTTTAGGTAAGTTGCGTAGATTTAATTCATATATTATAGATAAACTTATTTCATGTAGACTAGGTGAACATAGTTAACATATCTTTTTTTTTTTTTTTTTCTGAATGATCAAAATGAAAATATATGGAAGGAAATTTAAATGCAATGGACAATGGTGTACAACCAGAGTTAGTGGATTATACTTATGTATTTACTATTGACAAAATGGTTGAAGTATACAGCCAGAGTTAGTGGATTATATTTTGACATAATGGTTGAAGTGTTAGACTATGCAGCTACCCTTAACAAGTCCAAGTGAATAGTTTACTGTATCGCAAATAGAATATCGTGGTTTCAAATATTTCTTAAAAAATTCTATTAACGATATTGAATCGATTAAATGCAAGTAACCAAAATGATTGCGAAGCACACCATCTAAAAAATTATGCACAATCAAGGTTATGAATTTTACGTAAGTATCAACACTAGTTGGTAAAAATTAGATTTTACTTTAAATTGAATTTTATACAAAACAAAATTTTAATTGTACAACTTTCTTTCTGTTCATTAATGAAAGATTGATATATGATTTTATCTAGATTCATCCACTTTGTCCTTACTTGTAGCCTACTCGAGTCCCCTCACAATTTGTGAGAGATTTTTTTCCACTATCATGAAATTGAAAGTATTTTATTACAACATAGTTTCCTTGAGATACGATGATCCTAACAATTCGGAACCAACTACCTTCTAATTCTAATGAATCTTGAACAAAAACCCTCAAATTTATAACCCTACAAATTTAGTCTTGGATCTTCAATTTGATATAACACACACTTCCATTTTAAAGACTTCAACACCTTGAATCTTCAACTCCCATTAATGTTGCCACCGTCAACCTTGAAGAACAAATAAAACCTAAAAACATAGAATCCCCAATTCTATGTGAAAATAATATCCTTATTTTTTCTTCAAATCGGCTTGCAATTGACTCCAATCAATTTTCTACAAACTCTAGAAGACTCTCAATACAAGATCCTAATCTTATTTTCTCATCAAAAAAATCAAACACATTAAAGAGATTAAGAGTTTTGAAGACAATTAACTTCCATATCTTTTTAATTGAAAAAAAATATTTATATCGTCTTAAACAAGCTCCCAAAGCTTGGTATGAAAGGTTGATCAGTTTTCTATTGAAAAACAATTTTGAAAGAGACCGGATGGACATCATCTCAAAATGACATTATATTTGGTTCTACTAATGCAAAATTATGTCAAGATTTTTCTAAGCTTATGCAAAATGAGTTTGAAATGAGTTCGATTGAAGAGATAAAATTCTTTCTTGAAATTCAAATTCAACAAAGCATTGAAGGTGTCTACATTCACCAGACTAAGTATATAAAGGAGTTTCTTAAGAAGTTTAAGATGGATGAATGCAAATATATGCTCACACGTGCACCTTACTTGTTCTCCCAATAAAGACGATACATGTAAAAAGGTAGATCAAAAGATATATATAGAAATGATTGGTGTCTTTCTCTATCTCACTGCAACTAGACATGATATTATGTTCAATGTGTGTTTGTGTGTGTGCAAGATTTAATTATGACCCTAAAGAATCTCATTTAGTTGTTGTTAAGATAATTATACATTATTTGAAAGGTACTACTAATCTAGGTTTATTTTATAAGAAAACTCTTGAGTACAAGTTAATAGGTTATTATGATGTTGACTATGTTGGAGACAGACATGGAAGAAAATGTTCCAGTGAAAGTTGCACTTCCCTCGGAGAAAATATAGTTTCTTGGTCCAGTAAAAGACAAGGAACAATTGATCTATCAACTGCAGAAGCAGAAAACATTTTAAGAGCAAGTTGTAGTACACAACTATGGATGAAACATCAATTTAAAGATTATAAAATAAATGATGATAAAATTCTTAGCTTTTGTAATAACACTTATGCAACTTGCTTAACCAAAAATCATATTTCACACTCTAGAGCAAAACATATAGAAATTAAACATCATTTTATAAGAGAGTATGTTTAGAAGAGTATTTGAGACATTCAATTTATAGACATTGACTATCAATGGGGAAATGTTTTTACAAAACCCATTATTGAAGATAGACTCAACTTTATAAGGAAGAATTTAAATATTCTATTTATAAAGGAATGATATTCTTAGACTATGTATTCATTTGACTCTAGTTAAATAAACTATGTTTTTCCTTCTAGAAAAAGAAGTTTATTTTGTCTCTGCTAAAATAACTTTTTAGTTACACATATGTTATGCCTCTGATAAATTGAAATTCACTCTGCCTTTGGCTGATTGAACTTCAATATTTTAAATCAACAATTTTTCTTACGTGTGTAATAATTAGTATTCGGACACGTGTAGGACCCTTTTTATGTGTGTGTGCTGAGTCATTTAATATGTTTTTGAAATTTCAAAACTCAAACGTTTTGACATCAACACTCAAACACCCACTACCTTCACATTTCACTTTCTCACACTTTTGCAACCTATAATTCCCCCTCAAACTTCTGCATTCTTTCTTGATTCTCAATGGCCTCAAGTTCTTATTTTTCTACTTTTTCAACTACATCGGTACCAACAATGGCATGCAACAGTGAAAAACTTGACTTAATCACTAAACTTAGGGTTGATTTATAGAATTGGATTAAAGCGGTTATAACTTCATCGATGGCATGCAAAATTGGTTGGTTAAAATTCTTTAACCTAGAGAAATTGAAAATCTATGATGTTTTGGTAAAAGAATTATGGATGCATGCAAATGCTCTTAATGATGGAGAAATTTCAAGCAACGTTTTAAGATTTTAAATTAATGTCGCTCATCAATCTACTGTGGTTATTAATCAGTGCATGGATGAAGGGATGATCATGAAGTCTAACTATGAGCTAATGTTTTAAAAATCGACTTGGAAATCAACTCAATAAGGGTATTGAGTTATTGGATCATTGACCAAATCACTAGATCACTAATCGAACTGCATGATTGAACCGAATGACTCGATTATCTATAAATTTTATTGTTATATTGAATTAGATTCAGCTGGATGACTTAGTCATATCCATATAAAACTTTGTGATACATTTGGTTCAAAATACATAATTATTCAATAACTTGTAATAAGAAATAATTATTTTGACCGGACATAATACAAATTATTTAATATTTATATTAATTATTATCCATATATAATGTTGCAAAAAAATTATGCATACCTGATTCAATTAATTAAGGTTTATGTTTTAAGATTCAATTGATATTAAAACTATATTCGTTAAAAGCAGTGTTATTGACCATAAATTATGAGTGTCATGATTTGGATAGATGATATTGAGATAAACTACTAGCATGTGTTTAAATTTCATCCCCGTCTATGACGAAGTTCAAGTTTTCATGCTCGCATCCACATCCATTCATATATATAAAATAATAAATTTAAAAATCATATTTATTATAATTAATATAGTAAAATAATTTTTATTATTATACAATAATAAAATTAAAAAAAATATCAAAATCATATTTTTTATAGAGTGAAGATTACAATTTTTAACATTGAAAAAATATTAAATATATTGAATAAACACATGTAAATAAAATTTAAAAATGACAATAATATTACTAGCGGGTCGAGTTCGGGTGCAAAATGGATATCAATACGCTCCAACCTGTCCGACACTCGAGTTTTAATATTGGGGAAAAACCGCACCCAATCAAAGTGAATTTTCCTCATCCAAATCAAAACGAGTTTGGATGAGTACCAGCGAGTATGAGTTGTGTTGTCATCCCTAAGTTTAACTGAGCTATGACTAGTTTAGTGACATGATCAATCTAATATCATGATCATATCGGACATGAGTATGATTTCTGGTTCAATCAATTAGTCTAATCTGGTTGGAAAATCAAAGATCAACAAGGAACTCATCTTTAAATTCCAAATCTATTCATTTGAATCAGATGTAAGGACATGTGTGAATAATTTTAGGTTTGGAAAAATGAAATCCATTCTTTATTGAAGAGTGATTTATGCTATGTTGGAGCGAATTTCTTTGATCAGAACATTGAAAGAAATTGGTGGATCCCAAGGAAGAATTATCGGTTTATTCTTTTATACCTTCCTTCAATATCAACAATGTAATCATGACGAGGTTAAAAAATTCAAAGGACTATTTCAAACCTTGAGGGGAAGGAAAAGTAAACCAATACCCTAGTCAGACAAGTGGTTCAAATGATACTCGTTTCACTATTCTAATCATGATATTTGAAGAGGATATTCATTTTAGTATTCTCATTTCGCTATGCTCCAATGTTTGAAGAGGATAACATAGAAGTCATTTAGGCTTACATTTGGATGGTTCTAGTTGATCAAAACCAACACGACCATATTATGAAAGTTGTTGAAGAGGAAGTTGATGAGGAAGAAGCTTACCTTAGCCTATAGGCATTTCCAACCCATATTTACCTTCTATAGAGTCAAAACCCCAAATTCAACTTGAAACTATTATTGATGTATCCGAACCTAAAACTCAACCAACCTCTACCCCTAAACTAGACTTTGAAACAACAAACACCATTCTCATTTCTGACCAACCCAAATAAAACATTTCTTCTTTAAAGGAAATATTAGTTGCTAGATGTAAGACCCGTAATTTTCAAAACCATAATTTCTTCAATTTTGATGTATATTGTATTGAATGTGTTGCTCAATTTGTCAACTCCTTTTTTATTTTATGAAATTAAGTACCAAAATTATATTTTCTTGAGGGAAACATATTTTATCATTCGCAAAATTTTAAAGTGTCTCTATTTTCGACGAAACTTTTTTCCCTAGTTCTTGAGATGGTTAGGGTTTGTAATATGTTCGGGAACCATGTTAAAATTATTCATCAAAGAATAATTTAATCAATTTACGGACCAAATATTATCGACAAATATTTTACGAGTTCAAAGTTACGATTAGATTTATCTGAGAATTGTGTCGGAGTATATATTTTTGTGAAGTAAGTTAGTGATGTGACATAAAATTACTTGAAATTTCCTATATAAAGAACCATATCATGCCCCCATCCTTTTCCCAAGTTTGCTTTCTCCCCTTAGGTTCATTCTTTCATTTTTTTTTTAAAATAGAGAGTGTTGATGAAGTGTTTATTGATTCAAATCTCTCCCTAGAGTAAGGTCAAGAAGGATTTTGAAAAAACGCCAAGAGTCAAAGTCACTCCATGCATCAAGGTGAGGTTTTTGAGGTGAGAAACGTTTTCGCTTCTCTTCTCCCCCCTTTAACCACAAGGTACCATGTATGTAAGGGTATGCTTTTTCTTTTTTTTTTTTCCTTTTGTATTGTCTTGATCTTTAACTAATATATAGGTGTTGATAGTTAATGACTAAAAAAAAAATTTCCTCCTTTTTAACTTAGTCGAAACCAGCCCTAGAGATAGGGGAAAATATTTTTGTGGTTTACTTGCTTTGCTGATAAAGTTGAAAAAGTTTGATGAAGAATATTTTCTTTTGCTAAGAAGAGTTTCCAAAATTTCTTGTTCATAAAACTTTACTGTGTTATCAATGTTTGTTTAATATACAAAAATAAATAATGGCTACTGTGGAAACATACTTTGAAAAATTGATTTTTGTGTCATTAAAGTTATGTACATGAATTGATTTTAAATAAATGAATTTGAACCGATGATAGAAATTTTATTATTATTTTTTCTATGTAAGACTTAGAAATTTTATTAAATAGCTTTAATTAGTAAAGTTAGGAAATTTTTTTATAGTTATGTTTTTGTGAAGATTTTTGAACTAAAATGACAAATTGGATGTTAATATATTTGAAGGCCAAAGCGGTGGATTTTTATTCTCAAATTTCTGAACGATGAAATAAAGTGCACATGACAATTATATTTGGAAATTTAGAAAACAAAAAAGTCATCCCAAAATTTTGATAGTAAAGGACTTATAACATTTTAGGGTATGACCAAATGACCTGAATAATATTGGGAGAAATTTTTGGAGTGCAGTCAACGTTAAACTTCTTTAAGACTTGCAAGTCTAGGATTGAGATATACATTGTTCTTTTAGACAAGTTTCCTAGAGTGTAGACATATTATACTAACAATTATAGAAGAACCAAAAACAGAAAAGTTGTCTATAAAAACGTTTTGATATATTTTTCACTCATACAAGAGAATGTGGACACCATCCACCTTTGAAACATGGAAATGCACATTAAATATTCAAAAAGGCATTTGTCAATAAGAAAATATTCCATAAGCACATGTAAAGGCGACATTCTCTTAATCTTAAAGGGCTATGGCAATCAGATTATATCTAGAGTTCTTAAGCATATGATCAATGAAAGAAAGTAGGAAATGATATTCTCTTGCATCAATGTTCAATATCCTATAGTCAATACACAATTCCACCCATAACTATACTAGTTGTAATCAACTTGTTTTCTCATTCATGATCAATAATGTAGTCTCACCAGTTTTAGGGACAACTTGAACATGAGGTCGACTTCAAGGAATTTCACCACTTATTTTCTAGTCACTTCCTTTGTTGTCGAGTTAAGGCTTCTTCCAAGTTGAACTATCTAGTTGGGTCTTCCATCAAAATTTTATGCATACAATATTGGGACTTATTCTCTTCAATGGACCAACCAATAGCACCTTTGTGACCCCTGAAAGTTTTCAACATTTTTTATTCCTATAGTTCACTCAAGCCTACATTTCTAATAGCTTGGCATTCATATTTCTCACAAAGATATACATACTTCAAGTGAGATGGTAACTGCTTGAGTTGAACAATAAGTGTTTTTTTTTTCTTTGCAAATTCCTCCTCTTTAGGCCTCATCAACTCCCGCCTAGTGCGAAAATGGGAGAAGCTAGATAGTGATTCCGCTAACATGGCCAATGCTTCCTTTTCTTTTGGGTCTCTAATTTCTTCTACTACTTCATGAGACAAAAATAAGACCCTTTCAAGAGGTAGATTTTGAAATCTCTCTTCCATTATTGAATCAAGAATTTCAATTCTATTGCATCCCTCTCTTCGTGTTAAGGTGTCATCGGCTATTTAATCGATATTTAACGACAAGAGCATATTTTATTTTAAAGAAATTGAAATAAAATACTCTTATCATAAAGTACATGTAATTAAAGATTGCACTAGTTTAAATACCGAATAATATATATATATATATATATATATATAGATATATAGATATATATATATATATATAACATAAGGGCAGAGATAAGTGTATGTTGTAAATATATACAACCATTTTTAAGCTAAACGTTTATTTAAAAGAAAAGGAAAATAATTGGGGCACATAAACCTAACTTTGGAAACAAAAGTGCTAAAATATTGTTCACATCATGTAGGTTTTCTGTCTCTTTGGCGAAAAATATATATAACCATATATACATAGAAAATACGTTAGGTCTGTTGTGACATCATTTACTCAGATTTCTAAAAGAAATGTGAATGATAAAAAAATTAAATACTTATATTTATTTTGAACATATCATACAACTTGTAAAGAGTATCAATTAAAAAATTTCAAAACATTTAATTACAATACCTTGAAATTTGTGTTAAATGTGTCACAATTTGGTATTTGGGTACCATCAGTCTATAGATCAACGAGTCATTGAGTCCGCTCATATTTTTGTTGTGTGTGTTAGTTAGTTAATTTAAAATAGAATCATACTATATGATATGTGTTAAATATTTATATAAATACTATGTGTCTAGGTGTTGATTGTTTTGTTCCGGTGTGTTAATTGTTTTCTTTGGGAATTGTTTGAATGTTGTGTGAATTGTTTGAATATGCACACTTAATCTTTATTTCAATTATTGAATTTAAAATATATAATTATATATAAGTTATATTGTATATATATTGTTTGATGAATAATACTATTTGAACGATATTATGAAATAGAAATGTGACGATATTTTTTTTATTTTAAATTTATTAAAATCATTATGATTGTATATGTGTTATGTGTGAATTTAATGAAATGAAAAGAGTAAACCACTATTTTGATTCCTGACACAACCAAAAACCTAAAACAACTTAGGACTCATCCAAACATTTGTCATTTTAATCTATGACATTAACTTTGTTATTAACTCTGGTAGTTGTGTAACATGTACGTGACTGAGTGATGTGCTAGTCTCTCTCACATGTGTCTTTTGACTAGTCAAACAACTTAACTTTATTCTCCAATTTCTTAAAAGTCTAAATTATTAAATCTACCCTCCTTTAATCAACTTTTAACTTCAATGCAATTCAATTTTGAGTTTCTCATTTTAGATCTCTAGATCTTTGTTTGTCATCACCAATTTTGTTAGAACCAAGTTGGTTTGAAGAACAATTACTCTCAAACTGTTTTGATGATAACAAAATTATTTTGTAAGAATAATTTATGTTTTAATGAAGTTGTCTAATGTATGTTTTTAAAGACTTTTCACTAGATCTTTCGTTGTACAAAGAAAACAATCTTAATATCAAAGGCAACACTTTGCGACTCTGATAAATGTTCTATTCGTCTATTTCTGATCAACGCGCTCACGAAGCACCTCTGTTGAATATGGTTAATGCCAACTCACTCCAATAAATTTCCATATGGAAAATCTAACATCTTAGTTTGATCTCCAAAGTCAACTCTCTATTTAATTTCAACAATCTAGACGTTAATCCTCTAAGCTCAAAACTTTGAAGAAGTCAACAACTCAACATCCTCTACTCATCATAGTTAAACTTATCCTCTAATGAAAGAAATATAATGACATCCTCTAATACTCCTGCCATTTTTTTTTATCAAGATACATTGAATCATTTCTAAAGAAAAATATGGACAAGTATTGAATGTTGATTCAAGATTTTTGAAAAATTATAAAACCCATATTTCACGTACGAAATTTATGTAAATCACTACAACATTTAGAAACCCTAATTTCTCCAAACAAATATAAAGCAAACTTGAGAAATTATGTATCGTACTGGAAAACTCCTTTATATTATGAGAGCATACCTTGTAATAATGTACTAAGCTAGAAAGTTAGGAAGACTTGAACACAATCATCTTGACTAGTAGGTGAACCAGTGGACTTGGGATAAATCATTTGATTTAGTGGATAAAATCCTTTAGAGTGAAGGGACTAAACGTAGCTACCATGTTGGTGGTAAACTAGGATAAATTGGTTTTGAGTAAGTATTATCTATCTCTTTACTTTATATTTCCTTATCATGTTTTTCAATTAGTATCTATTTTAAAAGAAAAAGTTTTTACTTTAATAAAACACAATTCAAACCACTCTTTCTTGTGTTTTCACTTTTCAATTGGAATTAGAGCTCGATCTCTTGGCTGAACACTTAACCGAGTTTGAGAAAATATCCTACTATTTTTGTTATTATGACTAACTCTAGTGATGAAGCTACAAGTAGTAATGTTAACATAACTCCTCTATTTGATGGTGATAGATCCAAAAACTAGAAAAATATGCTAAAAAATTTCTACATATCACATAATCTTGAACTTTGGGGTTTAGTCGAAGATGGCTACGTGTCACCCAAGAATGATGTTGGTGTTGAAATATCCAAAAAAGAGCTCAATGCTAAACAAAAGAAACACTACAAGATGCATCATAAAGTTAGAATCTTTATGATGAACACAATCACCTTCAAGGAGTTTGACAAATGCATCAACAAAGAAACAACAAAAATCATATTTGATGCTTTATGCCTCAACAATGAAGGAAGCAAACAAACATCTTTGAAATTAAACCATAATACTTTTTAGATCCATTTTCTTGATATTGCTGCTACAAAAGCACATTGGATGCATGAAAAGTGAAGAATGTGTTTTCTACCATATGTTCATTAGTTACTTTTTCTCCACACAACTTCAATATAAAAATATTTCTAAATACTGTAGAATTGTACTTAATTACAGTTTTAAAATCATGTAACCGTAAATGCATATTTCAATTTTAACAAGCATATTGGTTTTCTAGTGGTCACATCGGATTTTTAAATTGTTTAAAAGAACACGTGGGTCTTTTATTATGATGTACTAATTTTTAAGTGATTCATGAAGGTGGTGACAAAGAAATATCATCATTTTTGCCTTTTTTGACTATTGAGCTAAGTTACAAATAGTGTTTAAGATTATTTTCTGAATATTTCTCACAAGATAATATTTACAAGGTATTTTTTTAGAATGTATTTGAGGTTTTTCTTCGGCACTCATAAAATAATATAAAATTTTTCACGGGTTGTTGTATATGATTAGTTTCTCGTATCGTTTTGTAATGAAGATTACAAGTCTTTTTATAGAGAAACTTCAAGGAGTCGTTTTTTACTATTGTTGTGATTGCATGAAATCAACATGTAACATAATGACTTGAATCAAATCTTCATAGATCTTGAATCAACATTAAAAATCTGTCTAAATCTATCTATATAATTGATTCAACATATCTTCATATAAATGGTAGGAGAACCAAATGATAACATATTCAGAGGATTTCATGCATTTCTCCAAATAGATGAAAAGTCTAAATTAGCGAGTAGAGGATGTTGGGATGTTGACTTCTTCAAAGTAATGGGCTCAAAAGTTGACTTATCAAAGTTCACTTTTTTATGATAGTGTTGACTTTGTCAAAGTATTGACTTGTTGCTTTCATTAGATGGCCAACTGTTTGCCAGATTCATCAAACGCAAAATTATAAGAGTGAACTTGGATTAACGGATTCATCATAGGTGCATTGAGGAGGTGTTTAACCGAGTCGATCACACTTTTAACAGATCTTTCAGTGCATTGTTTTATTTTCCTTGTATATCTTCTCCAATCATCAAAGCATACACCATAAGGTCTTTGAAGATTCATGATAAGGGAACAACACAATTAAACTCATTGGTGCTATAAATTGTTGTCACAAAATAATTTTTGTTATCCTCAAAATAATTAAGAGTCATTGTTCTTCAATCTAACTTGACTTTAACACTTAGTACAATCAAAAAGTGTAAAATTGAGTAAGCTAGATAAAATATTATATTGCGAAAACATAAAATAAAATGGGTAAAAAGGAAGAAAAAAAATATATATAGCAAGGCAACAGCATTACAAGTAACAACTAAGGTTAATTAAATAGATATAAACATGAATAACATAATTAGTTATGAAAAGAGATAGAGAGATACATAAGTCTGGGCATCTGTACAAAACCCTCCTTAATTTTTCTTTTGCAAATCTATAATTAACTAACAATTATGCTTGGATTGCTTCAACAACTCTTGAAGATATTTTTGTTTTTGTTTAACCAAAGGGGTTTTTATTTGGAAAAGTGTAAAACAAGATTTGGATAACCTAGCTATTGCAGGTTTGATGCTGCCTGGCGCTGTTTTTGTTTCTTTCCTAGCTACGTTGGGCAAATACTAATTACTACAAAACGGTTTAACTAATAACTATTAGATATCAATAATGAAATAATTCATACAGCAAACATCATATACTCACAGTCACAATCCAGTGAAAAAGAATAACTTTTCAGTAAAAGTATTGGCCAATTGGATTTAGAAATAATGATGCTTTCAAGATGCTAATTAAATTAATAAGCAATAGTTCATATGGTACTTCGCAGATGAAATAGGAAAATATAAACGAAGTACTTTTTACTAAGAAAAATTCTTAATAAACGATGCGTAAAAATGAAAACAAATATCTAGAAACCAAATAACAAGCTTGCAAGCAAGCTAACCAATGTTACCTCTCTTGTTAAAGTTTAGATAAAGTATTAGAAATAAATTAAAAGAGATACTTCCTGTTGCTAAAGCTTGCAAGCAAGAATCAATGTTACCTCCTGTTGCTTGAGTTTAATGCATCTTTAACCAATGCATTTATTTAGTTACTAAATATTATAATTTTTTTTAAGAGTTGTTTTCTTAATTTTACTAATTGGTATATGTTTCTTTATAAATAGAAATATTTTAGAGGCACAAAGAAGAACACAACTTTTATATTACGTGAGTCAAATTTATACTAAAAATATTTGTCAATCATTTTTTTACAATTGTGAGGGGAAGTTTTGAGATTTTAACTCATTGTCCTTTTCGTTCAATAATAAATGGCTATATAGCCTTGAATAAATCCTATAATTGTGGATCATGTGACAAGTGTATGGTGATCCTTTAAGGAAAAGAAAAGATATCCCTACAAACTTGGAACAGCAACGGTACTTGTGTCGTAAAAAGCTAAGGTTATATGTGAAGTTTTGGAGTATTCTTTATACAATTTTCAAAACATTTGGGTTTCATTATGACTTGGGCCTAGGATTGTTATTTGGTCTAATAGTGTTGTTTATATCCTTTTTTATAGGAGAATTGCATTTTGTATCTCACAATTGAAATGATACTTCCCATTTAAAATTGTATCCCTTAACTTATTAAAACACCCTGAACTGAATAGTAAAAACTAAATTAACTGAAAATATTATGAATGAAATTTCTGATGATTATATTACAATACCGAAAATAATAAAATTTTTGAAAGTTAGTTTCAATTGAAAATTTGAAATTTTCAATAGTTATATTTCAATACTAAAAATTTCAAATTTTCGGTTGAAACTAACTTTCAGAAATTTCAAAAATGAAATTTATGGTATTGAAATATATCTATTGAAAATTTCTTTTCTGAAATTTTCGGGTGAGGTTTTTTTTTTCAATTTTTTTTGCTTGCAATTTTTTCATTAATTTTTTTCAGTAAGAACTAGAGAACTAAAAAACACTGGAATATTCTTGAGTTCGACTTCCTGCACAATCTAGTAGGAGAGCATTTGTTGAAAAAATGAGATAAAGAACGAGAAGATGCAACAAGAGGAGTATAATGATATTCAAGCTAAGTTTGAGCAAAAGGAGTTGCAGGATCATGCATTTAAGGATCATATACAGTCTAAGCAGCCCTAAGATAACATGCATCAACAACCTGAACAACCTCGATTTCCAGGAGGTCATTTTGATCTTTGTGTCCTTAAGGACTATGAGCACCACATTGCAGTTAGAGTGTAGAATGGATAGATTAGTAAATAATTTATTTTCTTACATACCATAGTATAACATAATATGTATTGTTTAAAATATTTATAGTATAGTTCATTACAAGGTCAGGTTTAAGAACTCAATTTATTTGAAATAGTTGATTTACTAATTCATTGGTGTTAGGAACTCATTAGAGTTTAATTTGATTTACTGAAAATTGATCAAATGATAAAATGTACTAATTGATTAAGAGAAGAAAAACTGAAGAAATTTTTTTTAAAAGAATTATTTCACTAGTGAAATTGCTTAGTATATATATAGTAAATTAACTAATTTTATAATTTATTGTGTGTTATTCTAATTAAACAGGATATACATTTTTTAAAGTTGTTTCAAATGAAAAAAAACAATATATTCATTGATATCAAATATGTATTTTCTACTCAGATAGAATAATAAATTACTATATATGGGATACATCTTCTACAATGATGTAGTTTGCACATGATCGACTGTAATCTCATATCTGCTTTTCCTGAGAGATGGCACACAGGGACTAGCGCATTTCACCTATCATTTGGTGAAATGACTATTACTCTTGACGATGTAAGGGGTCTTTTGGGCATACCCTGTTATGGAAAGTTTTTCACACCTTTTGCTAATGTGAATGAAGATTTGGCTATTGTTGTTGTCGTTGAGTTGTGGGGAGCTGATGAGGATGAAGATATGAATCAAACTAGGTCAATAGAGGTGCTTCATATAGTTTTGAGTGGTTGAAAGTTGTATTTTTTAAGAAAATTCATGAAGGACTATTCGACTATGCAGCAAAGGCACACCTACTTCATTTGGTAGAGTGTACTAGCTGACAAAGGTTTT
Organism: Cicer judaicum; assembly: GCA_037974835.1. Lineage (NCBI taxonomy): Eukaryota > Viridiplantae > Streptophyta > Magnoliopsida > Fabales > Fabaceae > Cicer > Cicer judaicum. Next base: position 162,609 of record JBBPBS010001272.1, on the reverse strand, counting down.
ACCCTAGCATCTACAAAATATTTGTTTCTTTTTCAAAACCTTGATATTTGTGGTAAATGGGCATGGGGACCAACTGCTCTTGTTGTTTTATATGACTATCTTAGAGATGGTATCATGCCTACAACAAAGCAGATCATAGGATATTTATCTCTATTCCAAGTGCTTTTATATTATTTCTATACTTATCATATTGTTGTTTTATGAGATGCTTATTTAATTATTTATACTTTTTAATTATTTACAAACATGGATTTATGAGCATTTCTCTCACATCTGTAGGTAGAGTATGAGTGAGCCTATATCTTCACTACCACATATGTTTTGATCGACTTGTAAACAAACATTTGGTGATGTTGCATACTACAAAGCGAAGGTGAATGTTGTGGGGCCTATTGATATTATTTGGACGCAAAATTACGATGAGGACACCACAACAAGATTTCAGTATGTGTTAATGTTTATAGGATACATTAATTGGTGCTCCACGATTGTACCGTATTTAGTGTCGTGGTGTCTGCGACATTTTCGGTATACTCAACAGATCCGCCATACACCACTTATGCTCGTTGTACATGAAATTCGTTCTATCCCTTCGTATTAGATTTGATTTGGCCACATATTAACACAAGTATATTGAGGCATACATCTAGTGGTATTATAGGATATCTCATCCTCCAGTGGTCCCTTACGTTGTTGCAGAACCTCTATGCATTGACGTTCCTGGTGGTGTTGGTCCTGGTCCTGGTTCTGATCCTAGTTATGATGTTGTTCTTGGTCCTAATCCTGTTGTTGGTCCTAATACTACTCATGTTGAATGGTATACATAATATCAAATAATGAGTGGTCTTATACAATAGAATTTAGATTTACAAAGACTAGATCATAAAGATGAGATGTATATCTTCTTAGAGAGAGCCTTACACATATCTAGTGTAGGAGATTATCATTAGTACTATAGTTATATTTTGATTGTATTATTTTATTATTCAAACTTATTTAATTAAACTTATTTATTTAGACTTATTAATTTTGTCTTATTATTTAGACTTTATTTATGTTTACTGCTTTATTGTTTTAGAATTATTTTGCTAAAAGTTGAAATGATTTAATCTTTTGTATATTATGTTAACAAATTCTATTATAAAAAGGATATGAAATAAAATTTTAAATCAAAAGTGCCAATCATCTGTAAAAGATATATAATCTAAATCTAATGAGTTTCAATGTTGTAGACGTTCTACATAAGCAATAGCCCATGATGTAGACTCATCATTGTGGTGTGATTCTACCAATGCCATGCAAGTGGAGGCAATAAACATGCTGATTTAAATTTAACTTGAACCCAATGATTTTCATTAACAAAACCAATTCTAATAATACAATCACACGATATTTCAATTTTGTGCTCCTTTCAATGGGAAAAAAGTCAAAGAAAAGGTTTTTCTCAATGTCACAAGAACGAGATTATATTTTGATGCTATCACGTAACCTATATCTGGAATGTTCATCCACTTCTCACTGAGTTCATTTCGCAAATCAGTTACAAAAAAAAGTTTGTCACTTCTTGCAAACGCTCCTTGAATAATGCAACATATAAATCAGGTTTGGACTTTATCTCTGTATACAATTGTTGACACACAGTACTCCAATATTCTTCACTATGACCAAGTAAAGTAGCAATAGCACACTATCCACAATTTCCATCCACTTTTAACATTAACTATGTTTTCAATATATGAATGAATTAGAGGAGGAAACTAGTCACAATATTTTCTATCTTCACTTATCATAGGTTTTTGTAAGGTTTGTTTGGGTGCTTGTTGAGAGGCTTGTTTGGATGTTTGCTGGGAGACTTGAAAGGATGCTTTTGTGGTCTTTGCTGAGATACTTGAATAATTTCATTATTAGAATAAAATGCATCAACATGCTCAAAAAAGGAAGTGATGCAATATACGTCAAATCCCTTCAACTTCTTACGGTTTTTCCTCTTCACACCACCCATTGTTTTGATCTTATCTAGTGGTGAACACAATGATATTGTATCTGGATATACTATTTCATGTAACTTGGTCTTCAATGCCCTTTTTCCAACAAAATTAAGTGTTTTCCAGGTTTTCTAAATTATATTCATCTATTATATTCATCTTGAATGTAATGTCCAACTCTGAATCATCTTCGAACTTTTTCTTCCTCTAGACCATTATTCATGGTTAATTTCCTCTAATGTATATGAACAACATCTAATGGGATTGGAACACCTTCCAACTTGTATCGCGTCAACTCACATGCATAAGGTAAACCACGAGAATTTCTAAGTATACAACGAAACGCGCTTTATCGTTATCGACATACATGATTCTCTTGTATTCATAAACAATATCAACTAAGGCTTTTTTTGATACAACCCAAGTCAACTTCTCATAGAATGAATTTTTGTGCGTATGCTCTTGCGACCCTTACTTGTCTCAAATGACCCTTTTATCTTAATAATTTGCAACTTCAATGTCTCATTCATACCATCCTATGCCTTACAGAAATATCCTTTACTGTGTTTCAAAAATCTCTTCAATAACCAATGAGCAGACTCAATCCTAATATTCAAACATAAAAAAATGTTTGGTATTATTTCAATAAAAAATCTATCAAACATGCATGTTTAATGATAAACATGTGTAAATATAAAACAAAATGTAAAGTTTTAATGACATACCTATTAGTCGTAGTGTTTTCTAGATGCAACACTCGATTGGTCCATACTTCAACAAATCCTTCCTAGTTAGGAGTCAATCATGTGTCTCTAACGTAGTCAAATAAAATAATATTATCGACACATGCTTACTCAAACCTTTTCAAAAATTCCTCGTACTCATTCTCTTCATAATAATAAACAATTTTCTTCCACAAATCTAGATAGGTTCTTGTATATCCTTCTTTAATATAGATTTTTGCATTTGACTCTAACATTTTTGTTGATATGAAGTTGAAAAAGTAAATTTATTGAAGATGGAAATACAACTTCAATTGCATTCACCAGAGCAAATTCTCTGCCAATCACGATCACCTGAGAAAATGAGATATTTGAAACAAATAACTCTTTTAACTTCTCGAATGCTCAACAAAAATTTTCTTGACGCTCACAATCCATGTAAGTAAATGCAATGTTGAATGTCAACTCAATTGAAGTTACACAAAAAATTTCAAACAATGGTAACCTATACTTGTTGGGAGTCTTCATGAGTTCTACTCCAACAAACATACTTCTCAGCTTCAAGTAACTTCAACATATGTTGCATGTCAGTTCTAGGTCTTTTCAATTTCTTCCTATATGTGGTTCGTCGCTTATAAATTTGAGAGAGTTTAGTCATGTTCTCCTTATCTCGATCTCTCAAAGATGACAAGATGTGTCTCGGTGCAACGTGAAACTTTGTCAGCTCGTCAACATGTTTCTTATCTTCTTCATTTTAAGCATCTCACAAATGCATTATTCTCAAAAGCAGTCACTAAGTTATCCCTCATCATTCATCAATGGTCTCGATCTGAATTAAGTCGGGCAACCACACCTTTTAGTTGAAGTACTTGAGCTACTTTTATTTGACCTATATTTTCCATCTCTATCACAACCGAGAATTAGTTTTGACTTCCTTACTCTCTTTTTGGTCTTTATGTTAAAGCGAGTGATAATAACAACTACTCAATTTTGTGGACAAACTTCTTTTACCCATGATATAACAATTTCTCGTGATTTAAAAATTTGATCAATTGTGAATGTTTCAATCAAAAATTTATGGAACACAAATTACACTACCAGAAATTTTTAAAATACAATTTCTGATATAGTTAATTTGTGTATCGGAATTTTTGGAGGAAAATTTAACTACCGGATATTTTCGTGAGGGGTAGAAATTACATTTCAAAACTTTCAAAGAAGATGAATGTTTTGAAAATTTCAAATTTTGGTGAGGGGTATAAATTTTCGAAAATATCTAAATTTCTTAAATTTTCTTTTTTTAAATTTTTCTATTTTTATATATAGTAAATTAGTCTTTTTAAATATATTGAAGGGATGAGAGGTATATACGAATGGTGGCAAGTAAAATCTCTAGTTTTAGGCTAGTGTTTCCTTGTTCTCCCATGTAACATCTAACTCGGGTAGCCCAACCCATTGAATGACAAAGTGCACTTTGGGTCCAGTTGGGAAGTGTAAGGTGTGAATAGCCAAAATCTGAGTTGGGTGAAATTTGACCAGATTTCCCGTCACTAGTGCATCTAACGACGGGGTAGATGAAAGAGGCATTCCATGCAATGCTTTCAACTTAGAAATGTGAAATATCAAGTGATTATTTGCATCAGGGGAAGGATCAACTCGTAAGCTACGAATGTAATGCAACGCGAGATCTGATAAGGTTCAAAGAATCGTTTGGTGAGATTTGGAAGTGAGCTAAAGTTACTTTGACACCATAATAACCTTCATTAGGAGTGGAATGGAATTTTGTGAGAAGCTCTTACACAACCCTGTAGCTTTAGATATGAAGAATCGACTTTGATAAAACAATAGCCCATGATGAAATGAAAATTAGTTATCTGTTTGCTGAGATGAATGAAATTTCTATATTAAAGTAATGCCGCATGAAGAAGAAAAGTAGAAGAGTCGTAGTTGATCCTACATGGTTGGGATTGCTCTGAGATATAGCAAGGAACAAACTTCCTGGCGGTGAAGTGATTCGTGAGAGAACATCTGCTACTACATTGGTACCCTAGAGTTAATATTTCATAATCAAAATCCAATAATTTAAGAATCTATTTGCCAGAGTATGAATGGTTTGCGTAAGGAGACCTTGAGAATTTTTTGATCAGTAAATATGTGGAAATGTCTTCTAAGAAGATAGTGGCAGCATTTTTTACAGCGGAAGTGATGGCGAAGAACATTTCACGTTCATAAGTAGAGGTGTTTTGCATCTAACTGGAAACTTTTTTACTAAAGGAAGCAATCGGCTGAAATTATTGGAATAGCACTGCGTTGTACCTGAAGCATTTGTCGGAACATCAAAAGGCATGAGAAAATTGGGAATGCCTAGAATGGACAAAGCTTGGATTTTTTTTTTTTTTTATAATTATTCAGTGACAGAATGATGTGTTGCTTCGAACCATTAAAATGAATGATTCTTTTGTACACCAGTTAGGGGGGCAACAATACAAATATAAAGTTGTACGAATCGACGATAAAATCTGGTAAGACCAAAAAAACCATGAAGATGGGAGATAGTCGGTTGGAATAGGCCATGTTTTTCAAGATCAGCAACAACATGCACCTTCTACTGATATAATATGACCAAGGCAAGCAATCTTCTCTGAACCAAATTCACATTTAGTATATTGCGCAAAAAATGCTCCACCAGTAGTTCTAATACTTCCAATTGGGACTATAAACCAGGATGTCCTCAAAGAAAACCAAGTTAAACTTGCAGAGATAAGAGCTAAAATGGTTGGAATAGGAAAATGGTTCTTAATGGTTATCTCATTTAGAGCACAATAATTCACACAAAAACACCAATTACCATATTTCTTTTGTCGTAATGGTTTTTGGTATTGTGGGTAACGGTATGGTTTGACATTGACAAGTCTTGTGCTTAGGGTAATGTGAATATGTTGGTTGTGGTGTTTGCTTGGTGGAACAGAAGTAGGTGTGGAAAAAACAGTTTTATAGTTTTCCAAGATAACAACTATATTAGGGTTCAAATTGGTAGTTTTGGATGGTTTCAATGGATGTAAAACATGCGAAATTGAGAGAAAAAAGATGAAGAATTAGTAGGAATTATACCGGTGAGCGTGATTTGTTGTTTGTTGTAGGTGAATTGAATGAAAGGCACAAAATAATTAGAGAAAAAATAGACTCTTTATAGACATTATAGACATTGAACACCGAGGACCAAATCGGCCAAATGAATGGATAGAATGAAGCAAAGAACGTGAAATAACTGGTTAGACAAAGTAACAGCGACGTTCATATAAGCTCCAACACAGTTAATGGTGAAACGCACCGTTTCACTTTTAAGAAATAATAATAATGAATAATTTTTTTAAAATTTTGAGAATAGTTTTTATACTCAAATTTGTCAGCTGAGGTTTTGCCTGCTACTCCGAGAGTTGATGGATACAAACTTAGTCGATTCTCCATAGTGGTGAGTAGATGACAATCATTGTCATATTTTTTATTATGTCATAATTATTATTTTATTCATTTTTTATGTTAAAATATTTACTCGTTAACGGCGGTATGTGCACCTAGTTACATAATTTTGATTAGGGAAAGTTACCCGTTAGATGAAGTCACTCCAATGATAGTTGTTATCCGTAAGAAGAGATGACTATCAACGAGACATAAACTCCCTAATTAATGTGTGATAATGCATTGAGGATTGAGAGGAGAAGACTATGCGTTAGATGGAGCCACCCCTAAGGGAAAAACCACCCTTAGGAGGAAATAGTTATCAATGAGATGAAGCCGTTTCTTGGTTCTCAAGAATTTATATTTTTACTTGTTTGATTTTCTATGATTTTTGTTGTTGCTCATTGTGATTTTAGTTTTTTATAAATTGGATTTTAAATATTTCTACATGAATGACTAAATTCCAAGTTTAATGATTTTATTGTGTGATACTTTACTTGAGAGTTATCTATATTTTTGGCAGTATTGTTTAATATAATTGCCAAATGATTGTAAAATAATTAATCGTCCCGTTTTTGCGTTTTTCTTCTAGTTGGTGGTGGTTGTTGTCTCTTCACGAAATCTTTGTGACTCACTCTTTCATGTTGTTTATTTTTTTAGATTCACAAGCCTTTGAGTAGCAAACTGTTAATAGATTCAAGTCTCGATCATATTTTTTGGTAGGCCTCTTTAATCGATGACCTTTTTGTAAATTATGTTGAGTCGTTATGCATTTTGCAGCTATTTTGAGTCTAGAAAATCTTTTTGGGAGATGTATTGAATATTTAGATTATTCTCTTTGAAACATGACTGAGTTAAAAAAATATATATAAATTTGAAAACGATGAAATTACAGATGATACTCTGTCGAAATTTCGATAAAAATTATATATATTTTTTTGAAATAGTTATTGAGAACTATTTAGTTGCTTAGCTGTTAAATTATTTAGTAGGTTTGACAGACTATGAGTATAACTTGTGCGCCGATTACGTTTGTTCTCTTTTTTCACAATAATTGAAAAAGCTAGTATTGAAATAATGGGTAGTCCAAAAATATTCAACAATTTGTAGTTGTAGGATATTATGTTATCTTCTCGAATTAATGAGAAGGAAAATTTAAACCACTTAAATACACCTTTATACCCTTAATGTGTGCGGCAAGGACCATCCCACCATGGCATCTTGAGATTGGTGGAAATGTTGACAAGAAGGTGTCTCTGAGTCCATAAAGAGGAATAGTGCAGAGGGAATGTTCTAAATAGGTCTGGTATCCATAGTAGTATTATCTTTGTCATCCAAATGTGTTTCATCTGATAAAACCAATAAAGATTCATGGCACATCAGTGTTAAAATAGAGGCTTTTCGCACGTCATCTCACTATCTTATCAATATTTATATGATTTAAGCATTAATTAGAATTTCTAAATTTTAGTAATGGTTAATGATATCCTTTTAATAATATTAAATTATAATCAAAAGGTAAAATAAGAACGTAATTGTATGAACAAGTTCAAGTGGCAAAAAGATAACCTGCCACATTTATTTCTCTCATTCTCCTCCACTCATGAGTATTAATCCATTTTCACCTTAATTTGCTTTTACTTCTAGTTACACACTTCAAAGACATTTTGAAAACACCAACACCCAATAATTCATCGTCGTCTTCTCCATTCATCCATTTTTGCCTTCTTCCCAAATTTATTCAAAGACAATAGCCATCTAAATTCCTTTACCTTCAATCTAAGGCCTTGCATGTCCCTTTTTTTTCCTCTCCAAAATCCATTATGAAGTAACAATGTCAATTATAAGGAAAGAGGGTTTGAATTATAATTGTCCCTTTTTAAAAATTCCTGTTAAAAACTGAAGTGTTTAACTCAAATTGATCTTTGTTACAAATGGAAACGTTCTTAGTCAGTGGAAAGAAAACAACAATATTAATTTATCAATATAAAAACAGATTGTAAGACAAAATGTAAATAGAGATAAAGAAAGAGAGATCTCACAAGGATATATCGTGGTTCACCTAATACGGGAATATATCGTGGTTCACCTAATGCCCTTAATCTAATTTCCAAAAATATATTTTTGGCATTTAACTCACTAATTACCAAAAACTAGGCTAAAAGCATAAGAACTTCGACAACAAATACCCTAAAATTGTATAATTTAGGATTTAAAAATTAAGGGTCTTACATGAATGAATAAGATCATCCATAAAACAAGAATGTTCTTGTTGCAACTAGGAATGTTCTTGTGATTCAATAACATCCTTTAAATTTGTCTTGAGATGAGCTGACTTATGTTATGATCTTGACAGTTGTCTGAAGTGATCTCATGCCTTGAATCACTTGTGCAGGTCTGTTTGAAAGTAAAACAGTGGTGTCCTTTCCAACCTGTCAATTTCTACTTGCACTTGCGTAACTTGGAGAATGATCTTGCTTTATTATTTTGTGAAGCAAAGTGTTTTATCTTCAAACTCTGGATTAATTCTTCCTTAGATTGATCCTTGTTTATTTATGATGAAGATATGGAATCAATTACACTTCCTAGATCAAGTCGTTTACATAAAAATATGAACATTCTTATTTATCGCATATGTGGAGAACGTTCTTCGTTTTCTAGAAATTTGTCAAGAACGTTCTTTGTTTCACTTATTTTGCTTTCTTTATTTTAATAAGATATGCTTTGTAATTCATGGTACCTATCTTGTTTGAACATACTCAAATACACATGTTACATACCAAAACACTTTGGAATCATAGTTGGAAGTCTGAATTAACCTTTTGTTTAATTATCATCAAAACATTAATTTGAGATTTTTCCTTAACACATTAATCAACCAAAATAGTACTAAAGGAACATAAGCAGTAGATTAGGAAATATCTGAATGCGAAACATAGCATAAAAGACGGGGAAAGAGAGCTTAAGGAAATCATCTTGCTGAGGAAAAATCCTAAATCAAGTGTTCTAAAGACAAACAAACAAGTTAATTAATCTCAAATCTTTATTCTAATTATGTTGCTATTTAACTTATGTTTTTTAATGAATTACTCAAAGATAGGTAATCAAGTACACTAATACAACAATCAATTATCACACCACAGTATAAATCATGCCTTAATTGAAATGGAAATTGATGACAAGATTAGTCTGGGCAAATCAATATCATTTTGGTGTATAACAATATCATTCAGGTTCATAAGAATATCAGTCTTGGCCAATCAATATCATTTTGGTTTATTAAGATAATTTTGGATACTTTTTTTAAGGATTGAAGTAAAATGAATCATTTCCCAAAGTCATATTTTTAAGATTAACGAATATCAAGGCTATTGATAGCATTTCAGCAAGTGTACTGAATCGTTGCAAGTAATAATTAAAACAGTAGTACCAAGTGTCAAACTCAAGGATTGCGTTTTACTATCGAATTATATTTAATTACTAAAATTGAACAAAAAGTTCTCAAGTTGATTGAAATAATATTTAAAATTATCAATAGTAATAAAATTGATCCTTTATAATAAGAAAAATGTCAGCGATGAGTTTCACTTTGAATCCAACATTGGTGTCTAATTTGATCCTAGTTACTGAATTCCTTTATTGAATTATTACTGAATTCTCTTTACTATTCTTGCCCTAATGTCTCAGTAACAAAACCTTTAATTACAAAGTTACCCCTAATTCCTTAGTGGATTTAAGATTAAAATTAAGCGTTACAACACATGAATTCTCTTTTTAAACTATTGTCTTTGCATCTAATTTACATTGTTTCATGACCTGCATCTATCCCTAAACTACAAATTCATGAATTTTTCATCTCAAGCATTCGTCAAGTCCAATTTCGTTTCATAATACGAATTGTAGAACATTTTAATGTTGATCAAGCAATAAAAAACATTAAGCATAGAGATGAGAAAAATAATTCAATAAACGCATTCATATAACTAGTAATCAAATCAGAAAAATAAGGGTTTCATCTTGTTACACTCATCTCTAACAAAGAGGGTTTAATTACTCATGACAAAGATATAAAAGATAGTGATTAAAGAATAATTATAAGAAAGACTCATGAACGATTCTTGATAAAACTGCTCCAAGGGCACAAGTCCCTAAAAGCTAGAAAATGCATTGTTGTATTCAATAGTAAAAAAAGATCCCTAAAAGTTAGAAAATGCGTTTATATACATTTAGCAACTTGTTACTCGCCCCAGGCGTATAATTTGCGCTCCGGGCGACCCAGTATAGTGTTAAAAAGGTGGAAATGCGCCCCAGGCGCAGCTGTTGCGCTTTAGACGCACAACTTCTTCTATTTTACGTTTTCCGTAGTTTTCGTCTCTTTTGATTCTGAATTGAGTTCTAGTGTCTTAATGAAAGTTGTAGATATGAATCGTAGATTTCATATGCACTTGGTTTGACCCCAATTGGACATCTACAACTCCAAATATGGCTACAATACTCTATATAGATCATGTTGATTTCTCGCCAAAATTCAGCACTGCACTAAAACAAAGTAACAACACAAAACTCCGAAAAATATCTACTTAATCAAAGAAATAATAACATAAAAATTTCAATTAATCAAATAACTAAAATCAACAAATATATCAAATAACTCCTTAAATTAACTAATGGTTAAAGATAAATAAGACTAAAATCAATGAAAAATATGCATATGATGAAAAGAGTCATCAACTACTCCAAAAGTTTAGCTTAACCCTCAAAGAAGCAAAACAAAATCAAGAACAATAACCAAATTAGTCTCCCGATTGATGAGTTATGAACAAGTACCGCTAGAAAAACAAGAATGAAAATAAAATTGTTGTTACATATTTTACATATAGCGCAACATGCGTGCAAGGCAATGAACTAACACCATACAACTGCTAAATCCATAGTCACATTGTTTATTCAAACACAAAAACAAAAACGTTCAAGTTGCAAAGTAATAACGTTCTAGATTAAATAGAACATATGTTTATTCATTATCACTTTAAACATATGTTTCTCTTAAAGATCAGTAACGGTTTTAATGAGCTTTCTCTAACCTTCATCATGTCTATAAAAGGAACATCAGCGACAATAACAAGAGTTTTAATTGCAATTAATTCATCACAAAAATAATCATACTCGAGCATACAAAACTCTTTGATCAAGCAAAAATTTCAGTTCATTAATTTATACTATATTCAAGGATATCTTTATTGAGTTATTGTTGATAATCATTCTCAAACAAGTGTTGAGTAGATTATGATCCCACAACCTTATATCACAATTTGAAACTCAATTTTATTTCTTAAGATAGTTTGAGTGCATTGTAAAATCTTTTTGTTTAAAAGGTAACATGTAAAAATCCTTTTTGGATTGAAAGATAATTGTAAAAATCCTTTCAAGGTTGAAAGGTGAATGTTGTATCTTATCAAAGAAGATTGTGTGAAACCAAGATTGTTCTTGTATGAATCATTTTAGTGGAAAAACTCACAAATTGTGAAGATTGGATGTAACCGACCTTGGGTGAACTAGGATATATCATTGTGTGATTCTCTTATCCCTATCATTTATTATTTCTCACTCGCTATAAATAATCATGTAGAGATAATCTATTTCATTTATTTTTAACTTAACCAAAAACATTCTAGATTTTTATGAGTAACGAAGATTGATTTTGAGTTAGAATAATTTGAAAGCAGGAATTAATATTTTTTTAAATGGAATCATAATTCAACCCTCTTTCTTGTGATTAATATTGCTACATGAATTGGTATGAAACCCTCTTATTTTGATGGTTTAGTCTTCTCCTTTTGGAAAGGAAAGATGCAACTATATATTCCTTAAATCACTTGATAAAGGAACGTGGCGCATCTTAACAGATGGAAAATTTATACTAGGAATTGATCAAATTGATTCAACATCTGCTGAAAAATAAAGAAGCAGTCTGGACAACAGAAGACAAATCCAATGTACTTCTAAATTCTAAAGCTCAATTATTTTTGTCTTATGTTTTGAGTAGGGAGTAAAGCAAAAGAGTTGATGAATGTGATATAACTAAAAAAGTATGGGTTACATTACTAACTCATCATGAAGGAAGAAGCCATGTCAAAGAAACAAGAATTGATATTGGTGTACGAAAGTTTGAACTATTTGAGATAAACCAAGGAGAAGCTATAGATGAAATGTATTCAAGATTTACAACCACACTAAATGAAATGAGCTATCTTGGTAAGGCATACTCAACCCAAAATAGAGTGAGAAATTTTTTGAGATGTCTTCCCATCATATGGAGACCAATCACAACAATAAGTCAAGCCAAGAATCTTGATACACTCGAATTGGAAGAACTCATTGGAACTTTAAGAGCGTATGAAGTACTCCTTCCAGGGGATTAACCAGCAAAGAAATGCAAAATAATAGCTTTAAAAGCCTCACAAAATTTTCAAGAAAGCCCATCTTCACAATAAGATGAAACATAAGACTTAGAAGAAACTTGTTAAGAAGAAGCTGATGAAGAAGTAGTTCGTCTCACAAGAAAAATTCAAAGAATGAAGAGAAGAAGAGATTAAATTAACAGATGTTTTCCAAGCAAAAAGGAAAACTCTAAAGCAAAAATAGATAAAAGTCAAATTACATGTTATGGGTGAAACAAACCATGATGGTCATCTGGGATGATTATGAAGAATCAGACATAGAAGAAAATGAAGAGGCCAACATGTGTCTAATGGGAAACTCCTAAAATAATGAGGTAATCAATTCTAAATTATGTCCTTTATGTGAACAAATAGAAAAATAAATTGACAATTTGATAAATGACTCAAACTTTCTTGCTAAAAATGTGGTTCATTAAAAGAACAAGTTTGCAAAGAAAAAGTAGAAAAAGAAAAAGCCCAAGCAATGAATGATGAACTAAAAAAAAGTCATTCAATGTTTGCAGGAGGCTCATTTTAAAATATCTCAAAAATTTGAATGTCAAGAACGTTCTACAATTTAAAAGGAGAATATTCTGCTCAAAACTGAAATTGAGTATCTTAAAAATGATTTGTCAAATTTTATTAAATCAACTAAATCTTTCCAATGAATTATGGGATCTCAAGTAGGAATATTTGATAAAGCTGGACTCTATTTTGACCAAACTCAAAAGCAAAAACTCTGGAAAAAAAATTTGTACCAGAAAGGTAAGAAGATATATGTAAAACAAAATATTCTTATTGCAATAAAATTGAACATCTTGGGCTTAGTTCATCATTCATTGCTTAAAAATGATTTTCAAATAGTTTCCTTTTTTCTTTTGAAAAAATCCAATGTTTGTTTTTCCCTAACATTTTCTAAGATTGTTGAACCAAATAGTTTCCTTTTGAAAAAATCCAATGTTAAGGAAAAATATAACCCTCAAGGACCCAAGACCAAATAGGTACCTAAGAATCTATTAATATCAAATGCAAGTTGGTTTTCAAAATGTTAGGAAAAAATCATGGTAGTTGGATAGTGGATGCTTGAGACATATGACAAGAGATAAACAACATTTTCTTTCCTTTATCAAAAAGGATGGAGGATATGTAACTTTTGGGTATAATCATCAGGTAAAAATCAAAGGTAAAAGGTATTATAGGTAAGAAAAAAGCTCTACAAAAATAGCTGATGTTCAATACGTTGAAGGTTTAAATTAGTAAATTGTGTGACAATGTTTTTAAAGTTATCTTTAAACCAAGCATCTTTTGGAAAAGTTCTTTTTTCTAGATCAAGAATGAAAAATCTAATGTTTTATATCTTGAAGAAATACCTATGAATCGTGTTTATGTCCATAAAAAAAAGATAAAAGGATATGACATAAACGAACTGAGCATGTTTGCATAAAAATAATTTCAAAATTATCCAAACTTATTCTTGTTAGAGGTCAGCCAAAAATAAGTTTTTGACAAAGATTATTAGGCTGAAGCAATCAAAACTTCTTGTTACATTTTAAATCGTATATCAATAAGCAAAACTATCAACTAAACACCTTATGAGTTATCGAAAAACTAAAATCCAAATATCTCATACTTTCCTGTGTTTGGTTGCTATTTTTATATCTTAAATAACAAAGACAATTTAAGAAAGTTTGATCTAAATTAGACAAAGTCATTTTCTTAGGTTATTCCAGTGATTCCAAGGTTATTGCATATATAACCTAAAAAAAACCGTGGAGGTAAGTATACAGGTGTTATTTGATGAATTTGATGAATTTGATGATCTTAATATACAAAAGATATATGATGATGAAGAAGAAGAAGAACAATATGAGCAACAACAGTAGATCGTTACGCAAAAACACGAGATTGATCATCAATCTCCATTTCAATCCAAGAAGTTGGAAAACCAAAAGAGATCATTCACAAAATAAAATCTATAAAACGTCTTTTTCCCTCTTCAAAAACACCACCAAAGAAATCCAAATCCTTTCCTCGACATATCTCAACAAATTTACCCCTAAAATCAACAAAATCGTTCCCCACTTTATCTCAAGTTTTGGCTAAAGAAAATCTGAAAAAATCCAAACAGCTAGCACAAAAAACCAAAGCTGCAACATATTCTCCATCTAAAACTATTTCACCAGAATGTTCTCCACCTAGTTTAATTCCACAAGAATGTTCTTCATGCAAAACTCAAACCCAACCAAAACCCCTAAGAAAACAACTTCAAAAATTCTTATCCCACCCCCTTTCAAGACAAATGGACTGAAAGACCCATTGGAATTGGTCGAGTCTTTTTGTTTGATAACCTTCAATTTGAAAGAATCTCAATCAAACAACACACTAACGCTTTTGGCTGGTCTGCGTTCTTGGAAATTTTAGACTATTTCTATCTATAAGTCATTTGTGCTTTCTACTACAAAGCTCAAGCCTTTCCTGACAAAGCTTTACATGTCTCTACTTTAATAAGGGTTGAATTATGTATCAATCCTACAATCTTAGCTGAAATTCTACACCTACCCACTTAAAGGCCAACCATCTTTGGAAAATATTGGTATTCTGATCTAAATGTATACAAAGATACAATTTTTCATGAGCTCTTCATTGTTAGCTCAACCAACTATGTGTCTGTAGATTTGAAACCTTGTCCCAAAAAATTTAACAATATTAGTCATCATTCAATCCTTCCCCGCTGTGGGAGTCACAAGTATGTCTCTAACAACGACACCTTAGTCATTTATCACCTCCTCCATTGCCAAAAACTCAACCTTCCATATATCATCAACCAAAACATGATCGCCTCCACCAATCAAGATAACAAAAGAAATACCATTCCATATGGCATGGTTCTCACCAAAGTTTTCAAATATTTCAATGTTCCTCTCAAAAATGAAAAATCCATCATCAAAATTTCATTCCAAAAACATCTTCCACATGAACAATGATTCATCACTTCCACCAAATTTGTACATCCCTAAAAAACAACCACATTTGTCTCTTGGTTTCAGAAAAGAAAGCGCTCTAAAAGGAAAATATCCTTAAATCCAAATAAATAGAACTTTCGAGTTAACTTTCCTCAATAACGCTCTCCCTTTCAACACAACATTTTTCCTTTTACTACCACTCTATCGGACTTCACCTTGCTTTGAAATCCTTTTGCTTTTGGTATTCAAACACCACAATAACTTCAAAATCCAATTCTTCATAGTCACTTTATTCCCAATTTCATTTTGACATAACATCTCAAATGGATCCGATTTTTGTCTCCCCACAAAATTCCTTATCTTCCTTGTTTAACATTAACAAATACCTTTCCAAATATGGACCTTTATGGTTCCTCAATTCCTCGACCACAATCAATGTCCAACACACTCCCTATGGTTGGCTACAATTGTTCCCTTTCACGAAAAAACCTCTCTAGCTTCCTAGGATGTGGATGAAGACCCTCGTCCTCCAAAATGCTTCAAATTAGAGAAGGGCACTTCAAAAATCGTAAGGAAATTGATAAAATTTTTACAATCCTTCAAACTATACTCGATAGGCAAGTCCATAAAAATAAGGAGAATGCAATCCTAAGGGATTGGATGGCTACTCAGCTAGCTCCCAAACTGGGAATGGAACCATATCTTCCTAATATGCCTCCATCCTTCCCTAATCTACCTAGGCCCTCAATATTGCCATCCTATAATGGATCTTCTCCATCATTATCTTTTTGAAGTTTCTTTCTCTTTGGATTCCTCCCAGTACTTTTTGTTAGGACAAATGGGGATAAATAGTTATTAGATTTAAGAAGTATATTTTTTTATCTAATTATGTACTTCTATGCTTTCATTTTTTTTTTCTGTTTTGAATCATATGTATGAACACTCTTTTAATTATAAATGAAGAACATATATTTTGGTTCAAAGTTATTTGTTAATAGATGCAAAAATTAAGATAGAGCTTTTTAATTAATACATTATGTATAATATCATATTTAAATAAGAATCTAAATTAAAATCTGGTTAACATGTTTTTCATCATCAAAAAGGGGGAGATTGTTGGGAAAAAACCTAAATCAAGTGTATTGAAGACAAACACACAAGTTAATATATCTCTAATCATAATTCTAAGTTTCTATTTAACTTGTGTTTTTGAGTGAATTATTCAAAGATAGGTAATCAAGTACACTCAAACAACAATCAATGATCACACAATGATATAAATCAAAGTAAATCATGCCTTAACAGAACTAGAAATTGATGAAAAAAATAATTATGGGCAAATCAAGATCATTTTGGTGTATAATAGTATCATTATGATTCATAAGAATATGAGTCTAGGCAAATCAAGATAATTTTGGATTATAAGAATTTCATTATGGTTTATCAAGATCATTTTGGATAATTCGTTTTAAGAATTGGAGTAAAATGAATCATTTCCCAAAGTCAAGATCTTATGATAAACAAATATCAAGGCTACTCAAAACAATGATCAAGTAAAAAAGTTTAGCTAAAGGCCCAAAGAAGCAAAACAACATCAAGAATAATAATCAGATCAATCTTTAGATTAATGAGGTATGAACAAGTGCTATTAGGATTACAAAGATGGAAAGGAAACTACTGCTACACCTTTTACAGAAAGCTTAGCATGCATGCAAGGAAATGAACAGACACTAGACAATTGCTAAATCCTCAATCACGCTATTCATTCAAACACAAAACCAAGAACGTTGCATGTTCAAAGGAAAAATGTTTTGGATTAAATAGAACACATGTTTATTAATTATCACTCTAGACAGATATCTCTCTTAAAGATCAATAACAACTATAATGTAATTACTTTAACCTTCACCATGTCTATAAAAGGAACATCAAGGTAAAGACAATATGAAGAGTATTAAGTGCAACTACTTCATCACTTAAACAATCATACTTGAGCATAAAAAACTCTTCAATCAACAAAAAAATTCTAGTTCTTTTATACTATATTCAAGGATCTCTTTATTGAGTTATTGCTGATAATCATTCTCAAATAAGTGTTGATAGATTCTGATCCTACAACCTTTTATCATAATTTGAAATCAAATCTATTTCTTAAGATGGTGTGAGTGTATTGTAAAATTATTTTTGTTTAAAAGGTAACTTGTAAAAATCATTTCTAGACTGAAAGGTAACTCGAAAAATCCTTTTAAGTTTGAAAGGTGAATGTTGTAACTGATCGAGAGCGATCAAGGAAGATTATGTGAAAGCAAGATTGTTCTTGTGTGAAGAAAATTAGTGGAAAAACTCAAATATTGTGAGGACTGGACGTATTCTGTCTTGGGTGAACTAGAATACATCATTGTGTCATTATTTTATCTTTATCATTTATTATTTCTCACTCACTGTCACTAATCACATAGAAATAATTTGTTTCATTTATGTTTAACTAACCAAGAACATTTTGGATTTTTATAAGTAACCAAGATTGATCTTGAGTTAGTATAAATTGAAAGTAGGAATTAATATTTTTTTAAAGGGAATTACAATTCAACCCCTTTCTTGTTATTGATTTTGTTATTGTTACTTCACATTTACCATAACCCATTTCGAATTGAAAGAGATTATTATTAACAAACTGTGATTTCTTTTCTTAGAACAAACTTGTCTTTTGCATGTGAGTTTTCATAGTTTAGTTTAATTTCAGTTACTATAAATACGACTTTCAAGGTTGATGTTTGGTTTTCATTAAAGTGTGAGAGTGAGAGGAAATTGTGTGTTTTAGCATGCCAGAAATGTTGAAAATCTGCATTTAAATTGTTTAAAAATCATTCATTCTACAGATGTTGGTGTGAAGATTCTGATGTGTTAGGAATCCCATGAAATAGAATTAACTATGATAGGTGGATTACATAATTAATGCGATCCCATAATTCCTACACATGTCGCTCTGCTTTTAATTCAGTTTAGTATTTTACCCTTGATTTCCTTTTATTTCTTCTTTGATTTCCTTCTTCTATCTCTACCTCTGATCATGGTTTTTCTGATTTGTTCCTCTGATCATGTTGTTTCTGATTTCGGCCTCTGATCGTGATGTTTTTAATTTTGCCTTTGATCCTGGTCTTTCTGATTTTGCCTTAGACCGCGTTGTTTCTAATTTTGCCTCTAATTTGTTTCTGATGCTGCCTCTGATCATGATGTTTCTAATAATTCCTCTGATCTTGCTTCATCTAACTCTACCTTTAGTCATGTTTTCTCTAACTATTCATCTAGTCTTGTTTCCTCTTACTATGCCTCTTGTTATGTTTCCTCTAATCATGTTGCCTTTGATCCAAGCTTCTTCTAGGTTGCCTCTAGCCTAGCTTTCCTCTTGTCCAAGCTTCCTGATTTGAATGTGGAATTTAAAGTGAAAATTTCCAATTAAGATGGCTATTGTTTGTAACACAATACTTGTTAAGATGGTTGTTTGTAACACATCACTAGTTAAGAATTCCAAGCTTCCTTATTTGAATGTGGAATTTAAAGTGCATATTTCCTCTAATTGTGCTCCCTCGGATGATTAGTTAAGATGGTTGTTGTTTTTTTAACACATTACTAGTTTCATATTGCAAATTGTATGAAGGAAACATTTTGCATACACAACATTTCAAGTGCACTACATTCATCCATTCATAACATTCACAACTCAAGTTCACAGTGGGACATTTATAGGATTGTTCCAGTCATTGAACAATGGGTAAAGGAATAACATTCAAGACATGAATTAGGGTCATGACCCACATCAAGATAATTAGAAAACTTTTTCATACTCTAATAAAAAGTCACAAGTCATGGAATTATCACAGGTTTTAAGTAAAGCAAAGAGGTCATTTGACACACTTTATTTAAAGATTTTGTTAGCATGAGTTGCATACTGTTTTAGGATTATGATATGTTATATGTTTTAAAGAAGGAGAAAACGGAGGAATATGATATTTTTCATATTTTAAGGAAAAGAGAAATATGACAACCTTGAGGTTAAAAACTGTTTTAAAAATAACATTGCATATTCATGTCATGTTTTCCATCGCGTATAAGGAAAATTATTTCTAACTATCCCTCCCATTTTTTTTTATAGAACTCACTGAGATTATCTCATCCCTTATGTTCTTATATTATAGTAGATGAAGGTGCTGGAGTTTAAATTCTAGCACTAGAGGATGTAATACCAAACTTGAATCAACTCCAATTTATTTTATCAAATCTTGAAACAAGAGTTGTACATTATATTTTTATGTTGTAACAAGTTATGATGATTATGCTAGTTAATGATTTATAATGACTGCATCTGCTTTATTAAGATGTATGAATTTATTGCGATTTTTGAGATACATGGTGATAGGTTTTACATTGACATTTTTGTTTTTCAACAAGTGTTCAATGGGGTGGCTCATATGTGTTTGGTTGGTGGGAGGGACAATGATATATGGTAAGTTTGTGTTAGTGGAAAAGGGAGTGAAATAATTAGGTTTGGAAAAATAGGGCTTGGAATAATTGAGTTTTTTCTCTACAAGTTTTTCTAAATATGTAGCTTGTCATGGGGAAGATGGTTTCAAGATGAATATATCTCTCTTGATCTTGTTGCCAATTCCTGACAACAACAGAAAAACATTCAAGAGGGAAATTAGGAAAATGTTTCAAATTGTTGTTTCAAATTGCATCATATGAAGGACCAAATTTGATTTCTAAGGTACATAGGAATGCTTCTCAAGTGGTGAATTAGAGAAAATTTGTTCATGGATTAAAAGAGGTCATTGTTGAGTAAGGAAACTTAGGAATTGTTCATTCTGATTTGTGATAGATTCAATTTTGAGTTGTGTAGAGATGACAATAAAAGACCTTTCAATTCTAGGAGGCATGGTAAAAGGTAATGAAAGCAACAATGATAGTAGCAATCATTGAAACTATAATAGGTAAAAAATCTAGGGCTATTTCGAGTATATCCTACTCCAAATAAGGAAATTAGTGAGAGAAAAAAAAAACAGAAGAAAAGTTTTGGGATTTTAATTCATCGTCTTTATCATTCAATAATAAATGGCTAAAATAATTCCTACAATGGCGGATCATGTGAAATTATCCCGTGATCATTCGAGGAAAAGGAAAAATATTTTGACAAACTAGGAATAAAAATGGTACAATGAGTTGTAAAAAACTAAGGCAATGAGTTTTCAAGTTCTAGACTCTTATAGAGACAATTTTCCTACAATTTGGACTTCCTTCTCACTCTCTTTTTATTAATCTGAATTCTTATTTGACCCACTAGTACAATTTGGACCCTTTGCTATAGGTATCCCATATCACTTTTAAAAAAAGTAAAAGACAAAATACTTTCATATTTTATCACTATAGTCCTAAGCTGTTTATATAGGAAAATAAATTACAACACTAATACAGAGTGATAATGACAAATTAAAAATAAACATAATAATATAAAATAAAAGAGAATAAAATCTAATTTTTTTTATTCTTCAACAACCCCCTCAAGTTGGTGCATAGGTATCTGTCATGCCCAACTTGGCTATAAGTTGCTCAAAATTGGGTCTTGTAAAACTTTTTGTCAAGATATCAACAATTTGTTGATTGGAAGTCTCAAATGGTAGGCATATAACTCCAACATCAATTTTTTCTTTTAATGAAATGGAGGTCAATCTCAATATGCTTGATTCTATCATGTTGTACAGGGTTGTGAGCTATGCTTATTTCTACTTTGTTATCACAGAACAATTTTAAGGGTGAGTCAACTTTCAATTTCAGTTTGCCCAATAGTTTACGAATCCATAAAAGTTCACAACTTCCTTGAGCCATTGCTTTGAATTCAGCTTCTGCACTGCTTCAAGCAACAACCCCTTGTTTCTTACTTCTCCAAGTAACTAAATATCCCCAAACATAGGCACAATATCCAATGGTGGATTTTCTATAAGTAATTGATCATGTCCAATCAACATATGTAAATATAGAGACTTCTTTGTCATTAGTTTTCTTGAAGCACAAACCCTTTCCAGAATTGGATTTCAAGTACCTTAAGATTCGATAAACTGCCTCCAAGTGTTCTTCATAGGGAGAATGCATGAATTGGCTTACAACACTCACAGAGAAAGCGATGTCAAGTCTAGTGTGGGCTAGATAAATAAGTTTACCGACTAATCTCTAGTATCTTCCAATCTCAATAGGAACACTACCTTTCTCCCAAAGTTTAGTATTTTATTCCATAGGAGTATCTACTGGTCTACACCCACTCATCCTAGTCTCTTCCAAGAGATCTAAGATGTATTTTCTTTGAGAAACAATAATTTCCTTCTTTGAGTGAACAACTTCCATGCCAAGAAAGTATTTAAGCGCACCTAAATCTTTGATCTCAAATTCTTTTTTCAATTTTTTCTTCAATCGTTCCATCTCAACAATGTCATTTCTTGTGATCATCTACATATACAATTAGAATTGTAATTTTACAAACATTAGAGAACTTCATGAACAAAGTATGGTCTGATTGTCTCTACATATATCTTTTCCTTTTGACCAACCGAATGAATTTTACAAACCAAGTCCTTGGAGATTGCTTGAGATCATAAAGGGATTTTTGTAGTTTGCACACATTTGAGCCAAATTTATCTTCAAAGCCAGGGGGTTGTCCATGTATACTTCCTTCTCCAAATCACCATCCAAAAAAGCATTCTTTACATAAATTTGGTTAAGAGACCAATCTAAATTCACTGCCAAGGACAAGAGAACTCTAATAGTGTTTAATTTGGCATCATGAGCAAAAGTCTTTGAGTAATCAATGTTATATGTCTGAGTAAATCCTTTAGCAACCAAGCGTGCCTTGTATCTTTCAATTGTGTTATTAGAATTATATTTCACAATAAATACTCATTTACAACCAACAATATTCTTTCCTGAAGGTAACGTCATGACTCTCCAAGTTTGATTCTTCTCAAGAGCTCTCATCTCCTCAAGAATAGCTTCCTTCCACTTTGGAATTTTTAGAGCCTCATGTATATTTTTTGGAATTACTACAGTAGACAACTTAGAGGTAAATGCAGCAAATGAAGAAGACAATTTTGAGTATGACACATACTTAGACAAAGGATATTTAGTGCATGATCTAAGGTTTTCTAATTGCAATAGGAAGGTCTATATCAGGATACTCGACATGACTCTTAAGAATAGAAGAAAACTTACCTGTATCAAGATGATGTGTTGGATTATCTGTTGGTTCAGAATCTTGGAACGGTCGAAGAATAGATCCTTCATTGCTCTGTTTATGGTTTCTTCTTTCAAATACATTTCCCTTCCAAGTTGGGTCAATTGTAGTAAACTTGTTTTGTGTCTCTTTATTTGAGTCATTATGTTGTGGCATTTCAAGTGGTCCTTCATTATTATTGAGATCAAGAATTTGATCATTGTGATTTTGATTTGAAATTGTCGCCTTTGAGTCTATCAAAACTTTGTTCATAAGTGGATTGAGTTCCAATATAGATTCTTGGGCATTTTCTTTTGGTGCATAGATATAAGTCTCAGAATTTTGTGACAACACTATATCACTTAAAGTAATGATGTTTTCAAAAGTAAAAGATGAATCTTCCTTAAAATTTATCCCCTGAAGATGAATGTTAGTAAAAAAAGGTTGATTTTCAACAAAAGTAACATCCATGGTTTCACAAATTCTTTTTTATTTTGGTTCAAAACACTGATACCTCTTCTGAGTTGGAGAGTAACGAGTAAACACACATTTTATTGCTCACGGATCAAGTTTGTCAAGGAGTTTATGTTTATGAACAAAAGCAGTGAAACCAAAACCTTTTAGTGGCAAATTAGAATAGACACTAGTCAAAGGAAAATAATTTCGAAAAACATCAAGGGGTGTATGAAAATCTAAAACTTTAGATGGCATTCGATTAATTAAATATGATGCAGTTAAAACAGCTTCACCCCATAAATATTTTGGAACCTTATTTGCAAATAGTAAAGCTCTAACAGCCTCAAGAAGATGTCTATTCTTTCTATCTACAATTCTATTTTGTTAAGGGTGTATTAACACAAGAACTTTGATGAAAAATCCCATTTGCAAGAAAAAAATCGGACAAAAGTATATTAAAATATTATTTATTGTTGTCACTTCTGAAGACTTAAATATTTGTTTGGTATTGAGTGTGCACCATTTTAAATAAATTTTTTACGACCTGTCCAACTTCCGATTTTTCTTTCAATAAATAAACCTAAAAAATTCTAGTATGATCATCGATAAAAGTTATAAAGCATTTTTTATTAAAAAAGGTGTTTATTCTATTAGGACCCCAAACATCACTATGAATAGCTCCATACGGTTTTAATTGTTTATATGGTTGTGTAGAAAAAGACGAACGGTGATGTTTAGCAAATTCCTAAGTTTCACAATGAAATAAAGACGAATCCTTCATAGAAAATAATTTAAGAAACACATGTTTCAAATATGGAAAACTAGGATGTCCTAACCGTAAATGCCATAACATAATATCATCATTATTAGAAGAAACAAAAATTGAATCAAAGTAGGTACTTGTTTTTTGTTGGTCTTAAAAGTCGAGTCCATTATCAAGATAATAGAGTACTCTACTCTCCTTAGCATTGCCAATCATCTGCCCCGTGCTCAAATCCATAAAAGTGCAATGAGAATGAAAGAAGATAGCTTGACAGTTTATATCCTTTGTTAATTTAGTAATGGATAACAAATTACATGATACATTTGGAACCTGTAAGATATCTTTTAAGGTTAACTTAGGTGACAGAATAATAGAACCTTTCCCTACAATGGCTGAAAGAGAGCCATATGCAATTTTAATTTTGTGGTTACCTGCACAAGGACTATAAGAAGAAAATAAACTCGACTCCCCAATCATATGACCAATAGCACCAGAATCGATAATCCAAGTATGGTTGGGAGTGACACTAAGTAGAGCAGTATTTGGAAAATTACCTCTTTGAGCTATAGAGCAAGAAGAAGTTTGAGACTCAAGAAGTTTGTAAAATTGATCTAATTGTTCCTTGGTGAAAGAAGATAGGCTTGAAGGAGACTGCTTCTCTAGATCAGATGTACCAGCTTGGAGCGCATGGCCTTCGTTTCTTTCTTTTTTCTTCCAATTTAGTGGATTTCCATGGAGCTTCCAACATGTATCACGTGTGTGCCATGAACATTTGCAATGTTCGCACTACAATTTCTTGTCAGCGCTCTTCCTATCTTCATTCTTAGTGACTAGGGAAGAGCTTTCAACCTCACTAACAGAAGGTGACTTACCCATCATAACAACTTGTCTCACCTCTTCTCTTCAAAATTATGAGATCGCTTTCTGAAGTGATGGTAATGGGATTTTTCCCAATATTCTGCCTCAGACTTCATCAAGCCGCTTATTAAGCCCAACCAAGAACATGAATACACGACCATTCTCCTGTCTCTTAAGAAACAAAACACTGTCCTCACAACACTTCGAGTGATCGTCATAGCAGAGATTCAATTATTTCTATAGTGTCATCAACTCATTATAATAGGTAGTGACATCTATATCTGCTTGTTTGGCATGCCACAATCGTGATTTGAGATCAAAAATTTGAGAAGAATTCTAAATATCAGAATATGTTTCTTTGACAGCCTCCCAAACTTCCTTCATAGTAGGCAAAAACATAAAAGGTTTTCTGATTGTTGATTCCATATTACTAAGTAGCCAAACAATAATAACAGAGTTCTCAGATTTCCGAAACCTGTAATTCAGATCAGTTGTGGCAGTCATTTGCACCTCTCTTGTTAGGAAACCATATATTCTCTTACCGTCTAAAATCAATATTGCGGTTTGGGACCGTTCGACATAATTTTTTCCATTTAGTTTATGGATTTCAACCTTGAGGGTATTATAAGTTCCCTCATGGCCAAAAAAGTTGGAAAAACCATTGTTAGATAAATCGTTATGGCCGCCTGGGCCACTGCCACTGCTGTTTGGACCGCTGCCACTATCGCCTATGGCACTACCATTGTCGCCTAGGGCGTTGCCTACTTCTGATTTTTTTTTACCCAAACCATCTAGGGCACTGCTTAAATTGTCGATGTTGTTGACTACTTCTGATTTTTTTACCCAAACCATCGTCGTTGTCGTCGCTACCCATAAGGGCTATTGGGTTATTGTGTGCAATTAGATTTAGCTCAGTAGGTTGGAGCGCCAAACCCTAATGGGTTGTGAAAAGGTTTACAGAATCCTAACCAGAGCTCTTGATACCATGAAGAAAGTAAAAGACAAAATACTTTCATATTCGTCCTAAGTTGTTTATATAGGAAAATAAATTACAATAGTAATATTAAGTAATAATGACAAAATAAAAATAAACATAATAATATAAAGTAAAATATAGTAAAATCTAATTTCTTTTAATTCTTCAACAACTTTCTTTCTTATTTTAAGTACTTTTTAAATTAATGTGTGGATCTCATATATACAAAATCCTGTAATAAAATCCATCTAATAATACTATATAAATTTTGACACATACAATGATGTTTTGCCATATCAGTTATAATCATTGTATTCTGTCACTTAGGATAAAATGTTTAAATGTCAAATTGTAATACTTTTAAACTCACACAAAGAGTTATTGTCAACACAACCTATCGATCTTTGAAATTCCAAATTGAATTATAGGCCTAACCTTAATCTCTTAATTGAATTGGTTTAATATATTTACCCTACCTTCACTCTATTGCATAGCCTCTACAAACAACATAGAAAAATCACAAATATACAATGTCCACATATATAGTCTCAATGAAGACCACAAACCTGTTAGATCTATTGAGTTAAAGTGTGAGTGGTTAAATCTCACAATAGCTAAGAACAAGCAAAATGTTGAATATATAATGGTGACTCATATACTTGATGCCCAAAAGTTTTGGGTTGAGGTTTAGTGTCAAAGTCTCTTGTAGATTCTAAAACATATGTCTCGTTATTACTCTCGAGATCCCCTTGACTCTCCAATAAGTGGTATCAAAGCCATGGTTCAGCTTGATTGGGGAGCAGAAGAGGAATCTTAGTATGGATCAAGTATAGTGATATTTGTGACTCAAAATTAAGGAGTAGACACTACTAGAAATTTCGCCTATAGTGACCAATTTAGAGACAGAATATTTTCAGTCACACTAGTGACCGAATTAGAGACCGTAATTTTGAATTTATGAACTAAATATTTTTTCGACACGAAATCGGTCGCTAATGAAATTTAGAGACTGAAATAACAACTGAATTTTAGCGACCAAAATTCAGTCGCTAATTATCACTAATAGAAAATTTGCCTTTTACACTAGCAGTCGAAATAGAGACTGAAATTTTAAACCTTGAAACTAAATATTATTCCGTCACTAAATTGGTCGCTAACAAAAAGTAGAGATTGAAATAGCAACTAAATTCTAGCGATCAAAATTTCAGTCGCTAAATATTTTTTAATTCCATAATTTAATTTTGTTTATTAATAAAAAAAAATGTGAAATAATTGTTGCAAAGTTATTTTTTTTAGAAAATGTGAAATATTTAATAACTAATTAAAAAAAATAATTAAAAAAAATAAATAAATAAACAAAATCGTGTATTCATGTATTTGAATATATGTGCTATCAAACTTTTTTTCTTTTTCAATTTACTCACATAAACCCGAAAACCCCATTTCCTACCATCGTTCTTTCTCAACACCACAACTCAAGCTAATTCACTCTCAGCTAGCTAGACCTTGTTCAAGCAATTAAGCCAAAACAACACTTATTTCTTACTGGACTCAATTATTTCGTTCACTTCTCTTTATTTTCTTTCACTATTACCACAAAGCCTTAGGTTCTCTTGATGTTTTCAATCAATTTTTCTACAAAAATAAAATAAAAAATCAGTTTTTTTTTTCTTTCTCAACCTACCACAACTCCTAAAACCATCATTCGTTGCTAATCCCCTCTCATTCCAACCTCCGCAACTACGACGTGAAGTCAACCGGGACTCTTAAACCGTTAAACTACAACTGTGGCGTGAACCAAAAGGTAAGGAATTTATATTCTAATTTTTTGATTATGCTTCATTATTTGTGTTTTTTTTTCTGTGATGTAATCATTTTGAATTTATTTAACTAAAGGGGGTAAAAATATTCTGCTTATAAGGTGTTTGATAAAATGCTCTTTTGATATTTTCCCGTTAGCTTTTACATAATTTCCCATCAGTATGGTGAGAGGCAATAGCAGTAGAAGTAGGTGTAGTCAACTTACAACTAATTAATTACAATGAGAGGTTTACCTTTGACAATCAAAATGGAAACAAAAGTATGTAACATAAAAGGAAGGGAATGAAAGAGAATGAAAGCCATAAACTACTTTTGGTAATTTTAACTAAAATGGGTAATTTGTTACTAAAATTTATGGTTGCAGTAATGTATTTACTCAAATAGGGGAGCTAAAATCCTATTATAATAATATATATCTTTAGAATAATATAATGATAATTTTTTTGTCCATATAAAAATTATTCTGAAAATAATTTCAAAGAAAAAGACACTCTCAAATATACAGTGTCATGGTACAAAATTTCACTAAAAGTCATTCCACTAAGTTGAGGGAGTCACAAGAAAAAGGAAGTGAAGAAATAAAATGTGAGAAATAAATTCACATTTAAGTGATCCCCATTATTAGATTAAAAATTCCTTATCCAGTTTGATTTAGTGCTTATAGAAAAAAATTTGGGATGCATATTATAGAGAATTTATCTCCATATCGTAATATTCCAAATTTGACAATTTTACAAACTTTTCAAAAGAAAAATTTGAATTAGTAGTTAAAAACTGAAAAATGTCAAGATGTAATAATATCACCAGAATAAATGTACTGATTCTTTTTTTCCTTGAAGACATAGTATATGTTTTTTTTGTTATAATTATTTAGAAGACATAATAAATGTTGCATTTTTTTTATTATGTTTCCTTTTGTTTGTCTCGTCTTTTTCTTTGTCTGTTTTTCATGTCACTGAGTTGTTGACATTATTTGAAAATAGAATATGGTGCCATTTGGTTAAGCTTTTGGCCGGGCCAAATTAATTGATAGTAATGTTTTTAAAATATGATGACCACTCATTTTAGTATTTTATTTTCAATTTTTATAGTTGTATATTTTGATTTCCTTTTTGCCGTGATTACTTGTTGATTTGATATTATTATTATTATTATTATTGTTATTTTAAAAAGAAAACACATCTTACTTAATTTGTTAATTTTCCTGTACAAGATATAAGGTTGAATATTCAATTTTTGGAAAGGTAATTTTTTTTATTATGCTTCATTCTATATAGACATTATGCAACAAAAAATTTTGTAATTCTGAAACATGTTAAATTGCATATTATTTACGAAAATGCAAGTGTCTACATGTGCTTAGGAAGTATGATGGTTAATTACTCAAATAGTTTATTTTATTTATCTTCTTGGTAGATGTTTAATTCTAAAAATTGTTAATTATAATGTATAGCATTTGCTTAATGATATTACAAAAAATGGATATCCGCCAACGTCGTAGTTGGATGTATAATAGGCTAAATCCTAGTCGAAAGGGGTATACTGATGCATTTCTAAAAGGGTTAAATGAATTTGTATCATTTGCAATCCAACAACTAGACATATCAAATAGAGAAATTAGATGTCCTTGTTCTGTTTGTAACAACATTGATTTCTTAGACTTTGAAGTGGTTAAGGTTCATATTTTAAGGAAAGAGTTTAAACCTGACTACTAGTATTGGACATCTCATGGAGAAAGTGATCCAGAGTTGCATGTAGAAATTAAGGGGAGAAAATCTGCACAAGAGCGACATAACAATTATTTTAATAGATTTGAAAACATGGTTTATGATGCTATTGGACCACAATATCAAATGCATTGTGATGAAGAATTAGAGGAGTTCCCAAATATAGATGATCAAAAGTTCTATGATTTACTAAATGCAGCTCAAAAGCCATTGTGGTCGGGATGCAAAGATCACACTGAATTGTCTTTTGATGCTAGATTGTTGGCAATTAAATCAGAGGAAATTTTTTCAAACAATGACACTTATAAAGGAGACACATCCTCCAAATAATTTAGTTCCTAAAGATTATTATAGGGCAAAGAAAATAGTTTCAAAACTTGACCTCACTGTGAAAAAAATAGATTGTTGTGTAAATGGTTGTATGTTATTCTTCACTGATGAATGTAAACAATTAAAAGAATGCAAGTTTTGTAATGCACCTCGTTATGAGAAGAAAAAAATTGGTAGGGATAAATTCAAAGAGGTACCTATGAAGAGAATGCATTATTTACCGCTAATTCCCAGACTTAAGAGATTATATGCTTCGATGAGCTCAGCTCCACATATGAGATGGCATTGTGAAAATAGACGAGAACCTGGAGTGATGTGTCATCCATCAGATGGAGAGGCTTGGCAACACTTTGATCAAATTTATCCCGACTATGCTGTTGAACCGAGGAATGTGAGGTTGGAATTGTGCATTGATGATTTTACACCATTTAATCATACTACCTCACCTTATTCATGTTGGTCGGTAATTGTCACTCTGTACAATTAGTCTCAATAATCGGTCACAAAATTAGTCACAAAATGCAGTTACAAAATCGATCACAAAATTCAGTAACAAAATGATTTTTACAATTATTAAAATGATTTTTGAAAATAAAAATTATATTTTTTAATCAGAAATAATAAGCATCTGCCACGTCACCTATTTATTGACACGTCATTAAAAAAATGACAACTCATCATAATTTGGCCTCAAATTCTGTTTGGAGGACTAAAACTGAGGACAAACAAAATAGGGGGACTACTTTTAATTTTCACCTATAATAAGGGGACCAAAAGTACAATTAAGCAAAAAAAAGAAAACATCCGTTTGATTCAATAATACGTTTGTACTTGAAAAAACAAACATGTTTTCAAATAGATATAAATTCTTTAAAAAGAAAAAGACATTTAACAATTATATGTATTTTCAATCCATCTCTGTTAAGTTTATACATTTTACTTTATAACTGATACAAAATTAAACTTCAACGATTACGATAAAAAGAATTAACATTCATTATTTATAAAAAAGATAAAGATAAAAATTAATAAAAAAAAATAAATTAAACATACATATAAATTATCAAAAATATATTTAAAACTTTTAATAATAAGAAAAAGAGACAAGAAAATCAAACACTAGAAGAGTGTTGACCAAAAGTTATATAAAGGTTATGATATCTGGTTATTAACCAATCGTTCTAAAATTATACTATTAGGTAAAGAGTAAGGTTTCTATTCCACACCACTGCAAACTGTATAACAGAAACAAATCTATTACAAGATGATGTTGTGCAAACTAAAATCTATCAGCCGTCATCACAATAGGTTGAGCTTCAACACGCTTTCTGTTGAGATACGGACCCATACCTACAGCTTCCTGCAACTGCATGTACACAAGATTACGATACCTTGTCACTCAAATATTTTGGCAAACAACCATGACATCGTTTTCTTGATTTTTTTTAGCATAGAAAAGATACACAAAACACTAATGCAAAACATAATGGGAAAGTTTGGCATCTAACCTTTGCAGCTATTCCTGCAAAAGAAGGATCAGCAGAAACTCTACTAGACTGCGTCAATGATTTGTGTATCCGTTTGCAGCAGTTATATCTAGCTTCCATTCCTGAAATGCTCAAATTTGCATATTAAAATAATGCTTACAAGAAAATATAAAGTAGGACCTGATACTTAATATTCGGTTAAGCATATGATATGATGCGAAATCACAGTAGGCGATACCGACCTATTTTTGTGGTTTCGGTACTTGGGTCGGCCACTAAATTTATAATCTCTTGTCTTGAGCATATCTCCATCAAGCACCATGGTCGAGCAACCAATCCGCTTATCATTCTATAACCCTGAAAATATGTTGCACAGAAAATCACATCAGACTTCTTGAATTTAAAGAGTCTTAAAAAAGAAAGTTTGACCAGTGTGTGCTACCCTATAGAGCTTTGTTATTGATTGCTGAATTGTCCAACAATGTCCTGACATTTAATCAGAAAAGCTAGTGTACCCAGATTAACTTCTAAAGTTGATGTAATTAAATGCCCGATGTGGTGCTATAAAGCTTATTTTTCCTTAACGATGAGGTCCAAGAAAGAGTTAGTGCAAACCTTCTGTAAGCAGTCTTGTATTTGCAGGAGGAAGATTCTAAGGCTCGACTTACAACCTACCAGTAATATAATGTTGCATCAAAGCTCCCATTCCTAGATTTAATGAAATTGTTTGGATTGTAATATATAAATGCTATATAATAGAGTTCTGGGTTTTATAGTGACCTAGCATTTCCATCAAACAGATTGACTTCTAAAGCTATATAATGTTCAGGTGGCAGCTTAAATGAAATAGTTGGAGCATAGTTCGTTAAAAAATAAAATACGAAAGTTCATATTAATTTCTCACCGCTATACGGATTTCTGAATCTTGCTGCAAAACTGACAGAAAAAGACCCTGCAAATTGCATGAACATGGTAAGGTTCCAATATTTCAAAATTGGGGAACAAAGCTGTTGAAAATAAAATATTAATATATAAATAAGTAGAAAGTCTAAGTATTTCTATCGTCTGTAAGCATTCCTATCATTATGTGCATTTATTACATAAAGTCTATATAAAGAACTTACGCTATGTAGTTAAAACACGAGTTATTTAACATGTCTCTTAATATTTTCTTCTCATTCAACATGGTATCCAGAGTTTGTTGAGAGACTATCATGATCTTCAACTCCCCAATGGATCCACTGTCCCCGGTGAAATTTTTTTCCCTCTTCCCTGTCTTTGCTACGTTGTTCCTTTAAATTTTTTTTACAGCCGCCCAGCCTCTACTGCTGCTTTCTTGACAACCATTTTCGACGAACGACCACTCCAGCAGTACACCCAAGATCGGCCCACCCGTCAATGGACGTCGTCAAAAAGCCTCCCACACGCGCCATCCTCTGCCACCGCGCATGACAGCGCGTCTGGAAGCCGTTCACGACGCTTCTTCTTCAGTAGTACTCGCCTTAGCCTTCTTATTCTATATATGCCCTGAGTTTTCAGTTGAGTCACGGATATACGAGTTTCAGTTCAAACAGCCCATGTTTTCCCGATTCGAACGCATTTTCTGGCACTCTTTACCGACCATGACGTCTCTGTCTGAAACAAAGAGCATGTTTACCAACTACATCACCTTTCCTCTCTCTGTCCAAACATTGAATGGATCAAATTATGACAGTTGGGCCGCAGGCATCAAACTATGGATGCTTGGTCAACGATAAGAGGACCATCTTACTCAAAATCCTGAAAAGGTGGTTGCAGCTGAAACATCAAAATGGAAGCAGGTAGATGCTTAGTTGTGCAAGTGTCATTAAGTCTACACTTCCTCTAGACGTTAAATTGATTTTTCGTCCACATCTCACATGTGAATCGGTTTGGAGTCAGGCAAAGGCACTCTACACTAATGACACTCAACGTCTCTATGGAGTTTGTGCCCGCTTGTTGAATATCATTACTTCGAAGACGATAGATAACTATTTCTTCATATCTTAGCACCGTTCATAGTGCACTCTATGGCCTACCACTAGAGCTGGATCAACGCAACACCTTATTCATGTTTCTTGCACTTTATGGCCTACTATAGGAGTACTCTACAACTTGTGATCAAATTTTGCGGCTTGTTACTGTTCTGGATATGTCTACTACCTTAACGATCCTCCTTCGGGTACTAGCAAAACATCTAGCTGAGTCCTCTATTACATCAGTTCCATGTGAAACTACAGCTCTCATCTCTGGGACATATTTAGAGTCGCTCTCGTGGAGGGCTCTCCGACTAATTATGAAGATTTCCTCTAGAGGGTTCAAAGTGATCCGAACTCTAGTTCTACTAATTTGGTTGCACACACTAGTAATTTATCTGTTTACCTCTCTCGCTCATCTTCTCTCGGCCCTTGAGTTTTTGATTCTGGTACGTCTGATCATGTCACACGTAATAAAGGTCTATTTTCTTCTCTCTCTAAATCTAATTTTTTACCTACTATAACTTCTACCAATAGCTCTCAAACCCGGTCTCAAGGGATTGGTACTGTCAAATTCTCCCTTCCATTTCAATTGCATTTGTTCTCAATGTACCTGGATGCCTTTTTTATTTACTTTCAGTTAGTCGATTGATTCAATCCCATGATTGTATTATCATTTTCACTAATGATAATGTTACCCTGTAGGATCGGAGTTTGGGATGGATCATTGACGTCAGATGTGAGTCTCAATGTCTCTATTACCTTTCTACATCATCCACAACGTGCGCTGCAATAGTTTGTCCAAGTTGTCCACTTTACATTGTGAATCGTGTCAATTAGAGAAACACACTCGTAATCATTTTACTGATGGAGTCAATAAAAGGGTTCGTCCCCTTTTGTTTTATTTCATTTTGATGTTTAGGGTCCTTTTCATACTGTGTCTACTTTAGAGTCTAAGTATTTTGTTACTTTTATTGATGATTGCTCTCGTTGTACGTGGTTACTTTTAATGAAAAATAGATCTGAATTGTTTTCGATTCTTGATCAATTTTATCAAGAAATTAAAACTCAATTTGGTGTTTCCATTCGTACTTTAAGAAGTGATAATATTCGAGAATATTTGTCCCATCAATTTAAAAAATTTATGGTTTCTAATGGTATTCTACACCAAACGTCATGTCCTCGTACACCCCAACAAAATGGGGTAGCCGAACGCAAAAATCAGCATCTCATTGAAACCACAAGAACCTTAATTCTCCATGGTAATGTTCCATTCTATTTTTTGGGGGATGCATCCTTAACGACAAGTTACCTTGTTAATCGTATCCCATACCTTTCGCCAAACCCCTTTTCACCCACTACCACCTAAGCATGACCTTCCCGTTGTTCTTCATAAGGATATTCACGCAACACGTAATCCATCTCCTCATTACATTGATTTGTGTTATTATCATCTTTCTCCATATTACACTTGCTTATCTTCTTTGTCTTTTGTTGCTATTCCTAAATCTCAGGCTGAAGTATGATCACATCCCGAAAGGAGGCAAACAATGTTTGATGAGATGTGTGCTATACAAAGCAGTGATACTTAAGAACTGGTACCTTTACCTCATGCGAAGTCATAGTTGGTTGTTGTTGGCTCTATACGGTGAAAGTTGACCCTGATAGTAAATTTGGTCAATTTAAGGCTCATTTGGTAGCCAAGTGATATACTCAGCAATTCGACATTAGTCTCTCCATCAACTTGACATTAAAAATATTTTTTTGCAAGGTGATCTTAGAGAGGAAGTTTATATGGAGCAACCACCAGGGTTTGTTGCCCAAAAGGAGTCTTCCACCATAGTTTGTCGGCTACACAAGTCCTTTTATGGTCTTAAACAGTCTCTTAGAGCTGACAGTTTCAGCTCGGTAATACAAGAGTTTGGTATCATTCGCAATAAAGTCGATCACTTTGTATTTTATCGTCACTCAGCCCAATGGTGCATCTATCTTACTGTTTACGTGGACGACATTGTCATAACTTGTAGTGGTCAGCAAGGAATATTGCAGTTGAAACATCTTTCAAATTAGTTTCAGACTAGAGACCTTGGTCTCCGTTAATTTTTAGGTATTGAAGTAGCCCAATCCAAGGATGGCCTTGTAATTTCACAAAGAAAATATGCTATGGATATTCTTAAAGAAACAGGTATATTGAATGTCAAGCCAGTTGATACTCCTGTGGATACAAATTTCAAACTCCTACCTAATTAGGAGAAACCTCTATCAGATGTAGAAAGATATAAGAGATTGATTGAAAAATTAAACTATCTCACGGTCACCCGTCCTGACATTTCCTTTATTGTCAGTGTGATAAGTTAGTTCTTAAATTGTCCTTGTCAGGAACATATGGATGTTGTAAACTAAATTATTGAATACATCAAAAATGCACCTGAAAAAGGTCTCATTTATGAAGATAGAGGGCATTGATAGATGATCCACGTCTAGGTATTGTGTACTTGTCGGAGGAAATTTAATATCTAGGAAGAGAAACAAAATATTGTTGCAAGATCCAGCGTTGAGGCAGAATACAGGGCCATGGCACTAGTAACATGTGAACTCATGTGGTTGAAAAAGTTACAAAAAGAACTCCAATTTGAATAGGCCAGCCCAATGACACTAATACGTGATAATCAAGCTGCATTGCACATTGCCTAAAATCCTGTTTTTCATGAGAAGACCGAGCATATTGAGATAGACTGCCATTCTATTCGATAAAAGATCGAATTGGGCGACATCATCACTAGCTTTGTCAATTCTAATGATCAGTTAACAAATATTTTTACAAAGTCATCGCGAGGTCATAAAATTAGTTATATATGTAACAAGCTAGGTGAATTTGATTTATATGCTCTAGCTTGGAGGGGAGTATTGAATAAAATATTATTATGTAAATTAATAGAAAGTTTGTAAGCATTCCTATCGTCTGTAAGTATTTCTGTTATTATGTATATTTATCACATAAAGTCTATATAAAGAACTTCCACTATGTAGTTGAAACACACGAGTTATTCAACATGTCTCTCAATATTATTTTCTCATTCAACAAAAGCTTTCATGCAAGAGAACTTGTTGAACATTGTGCTCTTCAAGATCTTATATTCCATCTAAGGGCGTCAAGTTTTTAAAAAGTAGAGTAAAATGCATTGACAGCTACGATGTACAAGTAATTGATCAATAAAATCTTCAATGTGGCAGAATTGCTATCTAAACAGAGTCATTTGTTGGCTGTAAGTTTTCTTAACTTAATTTCCTTATTATGATATATTTCATCAAATTCAAGATAGATGTTCTTTTTTGATCTATCAATGATAGATGTTCTGAATTAACATATTCAAATGAAAAAAAATAGAGAAATGAAAGTAGGCCATGCTCGGTGAAAATATTTTGATGGAAAGACACATAATACAATCCAGCTCAGCATGGTCTTTTTATTTTAGGTTTAATTGCAATTTTGATCTTCAGCTGAATCACGAAAGTAGTCCCCCTATTTTATATCTCTCCAGTTTTAGTCACCCAAACAGAATTTTAGTCCAAAACTTGATGAAGTGACATTTATTAAAGTTACACCACACTATTTATGATCATAAATTTCAATTACAATTGTTGCACCACGAGATCTTGAGGCATGGTGTGACTAAAATAAACGTAAAAAAATAAAACTTCATCAAGTTTTGGACCAAAATTCTATTTAGAGACCAAAACTGGGAAGAAATAAAATGGGGGGACTACTTTCGCGATTTAGCTAAAATAGGGGGACCAAAACTATAACTAAGCTTTTATTTTATCAGAAATTTCAAATTACAAGAAGAGTCATAATTTAGATGGGACATAGCCACGAAAAAGTTCAACATGTTCCAAACGTCTTTAGTTAAGAGAAAAACTAACCATTATACACACAAGTACAACTAAAAATAATTAGCCAGCAAATATCATTTGAAATTAAAGAAGAATGCAAAAAGAATGACCGATGGTGTGAGCTTTGAGCTCTTGGATGCTGCTTCATAGAGTAAGCGAAGCAGGTTTTCTTCTGCTTCAGCATCAAGTATGATGTCATTCTCAGATCTGGTTTCTCCCGAGATGTTTCCAAGAGCATGCAATGCAGCCTGTGATTGCAGTCGAAGAAACCATGTAAGCTTAGAAGAGATGTTATAACATTGAATCTGAATTTTTTTTTTTCTGTTTTAGAAGAACTGTATAAAAAATATATACATGATGTTGAATGAGAGGAAAATAGAAAGGAATATGGTAAAGCCGTGTATTTAAACAACACATCGGAAATTCTTTATATAGTATTAAAAGCAATAAGATAACTACAAATTATATCCCTATTTATAAGATCGGATATGATAAATTTGAAAACTAATCCTCAAATATACTATCTCCATCCCTAAATAAAGACCTCTCTTGAGATTTCTCCTTGCCCTATTTAAAAGAGCCCTTCCAATTTTTCAACTGCATTAATTATTTTCTCACTAACTTACCCCTAATTATGTTACATCTTTTTCTACAATCCGTAATAAATATTAAAATAAAACCATAACTAATTATCTCTGTTCAAGGTTAAACTAGTAAGCAATTTCAAATAGCCAACAAATTTAATATTACAACCAACCAACTTTCTTAATTCCTGTGATTTAGTGAATGGGATCTTGTATATAGGGATAGAGATAGTAAATCAAGATATTCTAAGATTATATCATGAGTCTTCTAACATAGATAGATGTATTGGAAAAATCCAAGTCCCACATTGGATATAGATAAAACTCTAAATGAGTTTATAAAGAGTGGCACCCCTCACCTTACAAGTCGATTTGGTGAGGATGAGTTAGGTCTAATATAAAAGCTAAATAAGATGGTCCTTAGCACCTAGGAATGGTTTGGGCCCCACGAGTGATAAGAGGGGGATAAAAAATAGCGAGTATATATGAGAAAGAATAAGAAAGGCTACAGGGCCTGGGGGCCCCTACTGATTTATTTGAATAAAACAATACATACTACACATAATATATAGTATAGGTTATGGATTTGTGGGACATGTGGCTCAATTACAACCTCCCAGGGCCTGGGCCCCTACTGATTTATTTGAATAAAACAATACATACTACACATAATATATAGTATAGGTTATGGATTTGTGGGACATGTGGCTCAATTACAACCTCCCGTAACTATGTATTTTTGCATTACGATGCATTTGTCACCTTACAATAGATCCATCTCAAATGTTAAGATTTACTTTAAAGTATTATATATAATCTTGTCACATTTGTAATTTTGTTATTTTACTTAACTTCTACACTGTATCATATTATGTTTATTTGGCTTGTTAAACATAATGATAAGATACTACAATACCATATGGTTTGTTATCTAAGGGTGCCTCAAACATAAGATAGCATTAAAATTTACTGTCTTCATTCCATCCTACTCTTATCCAACTCTCTTATCATATCCAATATTTT
Source organism: Cicer judaicum (assembly GCA_037974835.1). Classification (NCBI taxonomy): domain Eukaryota; kingdom Viridiplantae; phylum Streptophyta; class Magnoliopsida; order Fabales; family Fabaceae; genus Cicer; species Cicer judaicum. Next base: position 123,872 of record JBBPBS010001272.1, on the reverse strand, counting down.
GCTATCATACTAAATGTTGCATAAAACACAGACTAGCTGAATACTAATGTTTAATGTCTTGGAGTGTATAACAGTATAGATTTTAATATAAAGCTTGGGCCAGTTAGTTAACGCAGTTTGTTGAAGAAAGTCCTAGTCAACCTAGAGATGTTGTAGGCTAAGCTTCTATTAGTGTAGGATAAGTGCCAGCTATATAAAGCTGATGTCATCATTTGTATCAAGTAATCAAATTCGTTTTGCAATAACCACAGATGCATTCACACATCAAATCAGCTGAACAACATTTTATAGATTACCATAGCATCACTACCAAAAAACTGCTTGCGGGATGTTATGTCAATGCATCATAAATATAGTTTAAACCTTAAGGGAAATATACTCATCAAATATGAACAAGGTATTGGACAAACAACAAAAAATGGGACAACTGGAGCATGAAATTACTGCACTTTATGCAGCTTAAAAAAATTTCGAAAAGATTTTTAGTTAACTAACCAGTTGTCTACCATGCCTTTCTGGTCCTTGTCGATCAAAAGCAGCATCAACAACATGTATAGCAGCAGGTGATGAGCCTGAGAGTAGTAAGGTTGCTCCCCTGATAGCTAGGACCACAAAAAGCATAAATTAAAACATGCAGTACCTATGAAAGAATAGGATCTCGTAAAACAATTAAGAACAATGTAGATTGTTATAGTCTATGAGAGCAGTAATATAACTTCTTCCATTGTTAGGATCCCAAAAAAGAAATACAAATTTGTAACATTTTAAAAAGAAGAGGCTCTCAATGAAACAAATAAATCCCATGGTTTAGTGGTTTGAAGTTATCACTTTCATGTTTTAAAAATCGCTATTAAAAATATTGTGTATATATTAAAACATTTGAAAAAAGTCAGAATCTAGAAAGAAAATTAAGGCTTTTAATATTTTGGGAAGCTACATGGAAAAACATGTGATTATAACTTTCATTTAAAAGTAGTGTTATTACAATTGTAACCAAATGAATAATACCTTCTGCTTTAAATAAAGTCTCAAAAAACCAAATCACATTCTTACACAATCTTAAATAACTTCACTGTGAAGCTTAGACAAATGCACCGTAAACTCTGTATTAGTATTCCATACAATTTGCTCAGCGTTACAGAACCACACATATTGAAATTGATTGTTATTTCATAATGGAGATTAGAGAGTGGGTTGAGCTAAAAGACTGTCTAATGAAAAGTTTGGGAACCTCAATTGCAAGTAGATAATGTTTGAAATTTATAAACTAGATCGAGCTGTGTGATGAGGTCCCACATTGATTATGAAAGTGTTGAACTGTGTTGATTGTGTTGGAAAAGAGTAGTAGCAGTTGGCGATCTACTGTTGTATTGGATGTATAAGAATGATTGAACAGTTATTGTCAGAAATAATTGTTAAGGCACATTCACTTATGAGGTTAAGCTTTTGGAATAGTTGATCCATGATATGTCAAATAATATAGTAAACATAGCATTGAAGATCTCTCAAAATAAAGAAATAGGGAAATGACGAAGACTATCTAAAAAACTAAATCAAAGGTGATGATGAATAGAAAGAATATTTCCAATTATAACTACAATCATCAAATACCTTTGCAACCGATTGTTTGAATTCGTTAATTGAAAATTCAGAATTATGCAGCATTCAGATTCTCCAATTTTCTCTCTTAAATTTCAATTAAGTATCAGAAAAAATGATGCAAAAACTTCTCAAACTGAAAACAAGAAGTTGAACTGGTGTTGAAGGAGCATCATCCCAAACATATTGTAAGGATTACTCAGATTCTCTCGTTCAAAATTTCTCTCAAATTCACCAGTGCCAAATGATAAATCAACAATAATCAATTTCCTATAAAGAGATGCAAAGGATCTGCACACTGCTGGTAATCATAATACGACATACTTACATAATCCTATTTGACCCAATGATTCAAGTGCAGTTTCAAATTCATCTCTATCTGAAGGGTCCAAGGACTGAAGTCTACCATCAATGGATGAAATAACACTCTTAGCACCTAAAATTTACAGCAGAGCATAGCATATATATCAGTGAAAAATTTCAAGGTGTTAATAATAATTATTGAATTTTGCAAAATAATATTAGCAGTTTCTAGTTCTTAAATTTTGCAAAATAACAAGTGAAGTATAAGGATAACTAATAGCAAGGGATAATAAGGTGTTGTAAATGTTGAGATATTGAAAATAATATTAGTATTTATTTATTAATATATTTGGAAATTCAACGGTGGACCATTTGATAGGTGGTCCACCATGGATCAATGCTTAAATATCATCAAAAACTCTAATGACGACTGACGACACTCTTCAAAAGTATAATTTATTGGCTCTCACCGTCTTTACTATTGAGAAAGTGACCTGATTGGTGACGCTTCGAGACGAGTTAAGTTGAGTTTTCATAGACACGTTCATTTTTTCTTTGAACTGACATCAATTGAGTACTGCCTCAACCGTAAAAATTTGAAAGGCCATTAATTTATACTTCCGAAGAGTGTCGTTGATCGTTGTTAATATTTCGGATGACTTTTAAACACCAGTCTACGATGGACCACCTGTATAACTCCATCGTAGTATCTGCCTTTAGATATTATCCTGATTGCATTTCCAGAAGAGTGGCCTCCTAGTTTCTAGGAATCTACTTTCAGACCAAAAAGAAATATGCAATAGCAAGCTTGAGACTGAAGATATGCCCACAGGTCCTCAGATCAAACCAGACTCTTATACCATGTCAAAACTTTAGGTTTTAGATGAAATAAGAAAAAGAAATATAAATTTATGGTGTAATATGATATTATAAAATTGATAGTAACTTCGTACAAAACACTAACCCCTATTTATAACACTAACTTGATTTTCCTCCTTAATCTTTATGGACTTGTTAAGATAGCCTCATGTTAATATAGTGTTTTACAAGAAAACATTATTTTAGTCTTTAAGTACTAGAGCACCTAGTTCGATTTTTCTAAGGTCATCCGCCACCTAAGAGATAACCCTAGTCTTGGCTTCAACCATCAGTTTGTGTTGAACTATTTACTTATTATTATTGATTCTATCTTTATACAGAATAATTCTATTTTATTTAATTTCATTTCATTTCAGTTCCCATATATCACTCCTTAATTTAAGAAGCTGACTTGATGTACTCACTCCTATACAAAGGAGCCTTCTTTCATCAAAATAATATATGAAGAAAGTAAAAGACAATATTTTCATATTTTATTACTACAACCCTAAGTTGTTTATATAGGTCAAGAAATTACAATACTAATACTGAATAATAATGACATAATCATAAAATAAAAATAAACAGAATAATATAAAATAAAAGCGAATCAAATCTAATTTTCCTTGATTCTTCAACACCCCCTTCAAGTTGTTGCATAGATATCTGTAATGTCCAGCTTGGCTATAAGTCGCTCAAAATTGGTCTTGCCAAACTTTTTGTCAAGATATCAACAATTTACTGATTAGAAGTCATAAATGGCAGACATACAACATCGATTTTCTTTTATGAAATGGCGGTCAATCTCAATGTGCTTGATTCTATCATGTTGTGCAGGGTTGTAAGCTATATTTATTGTTGCTTTGCTATCATAGAACAACTTTAAGAGTGAGCCAACATTTTTAGTTCGTCCAAGAGTTTAAAAATTCATAAAAGTTCATAGATTTCTTGAGTCACTGCCCTGAATTCGGCTTCTGCACTGCTTCGAGCAACAACCCCTTGTTTCTTACTTCTCCAAGTGACTAAATTTCTCCAAACATAGACACAATATCCAGTAGTGGATTTTCTATCAGTAATTGATCCCACCCAAACAGCATCTGTAAATATAGAGACTTCTCTATCATTAGCTTTCTTGAAGTACAAACCCTTTCCAAGATTGGATTTCAAGTACCTTAAGATCAGATAAACTACCTCCAAGTGTTCGTCATAGGGAGAATGCATGAACTAACTTACAACACACAGAGAAAGCAATGTCAAGTCTAGTGAGGGCTAGATAAATAAGTTTGTCAACCAATCTTTGGTATCTTCCAACCTTAACAGGTTGTCTTTCTCCCAAAGTTTAGCATTTAATTCTATACGAGTAGCTGCTGGTTTACACCCACTCATCCTAGTTTCTTCCAAAAGATCTAGGGTGTATTTTCTTTGAGAAACAACAATTCCCTTCTTTCAACAAACAACTTCCATACCAAGAAAATATTTAACCCCACCTAAATCTTTGATCTCAAATTCTTTTTTCAAATTTTTCTTCAATCTTTCCATCTCAACAATGTCATCTCCTGTGAGAATAATATCATCTACATAAACAATAAGAATTGCAATTTTACCAACATTAGAGAACTTCATGAACAGAGTATGATCTAATTGTCCCTGCATATACCCTTTCCTTTTGACTGAGCGGTTGAATTTTTCAAATCAAACCCTTGAGGATTGCTTTAGACCATAAAGGGATTTTTGTAGTTTGCACATATTTGAACCAAACCTATCTTCAAAGCCAAGTGGACTATCAATGTATACTTCCTCCTCCATTAGAGAACTTCATGAACAGAGTATGGTTTGATTGTCCCTGCATATATCATTTCCTTTTGACCGACGGAGTGAATTATTCAAACCAAGCTCTTGGGGATTCCTTGAGACCATAAAGGGATTTTTGTAGTTTGCACACATTTGAACCAAACTTATCTTCAAAGTCAAGTGGACTATCCATACTTCCTCCTCCAAATCACCATTCAGAAAAATATTTTATACATCGTGTTGGTTAAGAGACCAATCTAAATTCACCGCTAAGGACAAGAGAACTCTACTAGTGTTTAATTTGACAACAGGAGCAAACGTCTCTGAGTAATCAATGTCATATGTCTGAGTAAATCCTTTAGCAACCAAACATGCCTTGTATCTTTCAACTGTGTTATCAAAATTATATTTCGAAGTAAATACCTATCTCCAAGTTTGATTCTTCTCAATAGCTCTCATCTCCTCAAGAACAGTTTCCTTCCACTTTGGAATTTTTAGAGCCTCTTGGACATTTTTTGGAATTTCTACAACACACAACTTAGAGGTAAACGCAGCAAATGAAGAAGACAATTTTGAGTATGACACATAATTAGACAAAGAATGTTTAGTGCATGATCTAACTGGTTTTCTAATTACAATAGCAAGATCGATATCAGGATACTCAACATGACTCTTAAGAACAGAAGAAGACTTACCTGTATCAAGATGATGTGTTGGATTATCTATTGGTTCCGAATTTTAGAAGGGTCTGAGAATAGGTCCTTCATTTCTATGTTTGTGATTTTTTTTTCAAAGATATTTCCCTTTCAAGTAGGGCCAATGGTAGTAAACCTGATTTGTGTCTCTTTATTTGAGACATTATATTGTAGTATTTCAGGTGGCCCTTCATTATTATTGAGATCAGGAATTTGATCATTGTGATTTTGATTTGAAATTGTCGCCCCCCGAATCTGTCGGAACCCCATTCATAAGTAGATTGACCAATATGGATTCTTAAGCATTTTCTTTTGGTGCATCAATAAAAGTCTCATAATTTTGTGACAACACTATATCACCTAAAGTAATGATGTTTTCAAAAGGAAAAGATGAATTTTCCTTGAAGTTGAATGCCAATAAAAATGGTTGATTATCAACAAAAGTAACATTCACGGTTACAAAAGTTCTTTTCTTTTTTGGTTCAAAACACCTATACCCCTTTTTGGGTTGGAGAGTAACCGGTAAAAACACACTTTATTGCTCAGCTCGAGTTTTCTAAGTTGTTTATGTTCATGAACAAAAGCAGTGTAACTAAACTTTTAGTGGCAAATCAACATAAACACTAGTCAAAGGAAAACAATTTTGAAAAACATCAAGAGGGGTATGAAATTTTAAAACTTTAGATGGCATAAGATTAATTAAATATGATGCAGTTAAAACAGTTTCATCCGACAAATATTTGGAACCTTATTTGCAAATCGTTAAGATCTAGAACCTTAAGAAGAAGCCTATTCTTTGATGAACAAACCTCATTTGCAAGAAAAAAATCAAACAAAAGTATATTAAAATATTCTTTATGATTGTAACTTCTGAAGACTTAAATATTTGTTTGGTATTAAGTTTGCACCATTTTAAAGAATTTTTTTACATGTCCAACTTCCGATTTTCTTTCAATAACTAAACCCAACAAATTCTAGTATAATCATCATTAAAAGTTATAAACCATTTTTTATTACAAAAGGTGTTTATTATATTAAGACCCCAAACATGACTATAAATAACTGCAAACAGTTTTGATTGTTTATATGGTTGTGGAGAAAAAGAACGGTGATGTTTAACAAATTTGCAAGTTTCACAATGAAATAAAGACGGATCCTTCTTAGAAAATAATTTAGGAAACAAATGTTTCAAATACGGAAAACTAGGATGTCCTAACCGTAAATGCCATAACATAATATCATCATTATTATGGTTTCTTGCCATCTTCTTTCCGTCTTCATTCTTAGTGACCAGGGCAGAACTTTCAACCACAACAATAGAAGGTGACTAACTCATCATAACATCTTGTGTCGCCTCTTCTCTTCTAACTTCTGAGAACGCTTTCCGAAGTGACGGCAATGGAATATTTCCCAATATTATGCCTTAGAACTCATCAATCCGTTTATTAAGCCCAACCAAGAACATGAATACTCGGTCGTTCTTGTCTCTTAAGAAACAAAACACTGTCCTCACGCACTTCCAATGATCATTATAGCAAAGATCCAATTCTAGTCATAATGTCATCAACATATTATAATAGGTAGTGACATCTCTATCTCCTTGTTTGGCATGCCACAGTCGTGATTTGAGATCGAAAATTTGAGAAAAATTCTGAATATCAAAATATGTTTCTTTGATAGTGTTGAAGTTGTGGAATTTTAGAGAAAAAAATGAGAGAAAATAATAAGGGTTAGAATATTATTGATAATAATTTTATGCTAACATGATTACAATAGACTTAATACTGATCTCTATTTATAAAGAAACATAGATTTAATCCTAAATCAGGAACAAATCATAATAATTGTTGAAGAATAAAAAAGAAATTAGATTTTATTCTCTTTTATTTTATATTATTATATTTATTTTTATCCTGTCACTATTACTCAATATTACTATTGTTATTTCTTTTCCTATATAAACAGTTTAGGGCTGTAGTAATAAAACATGAAAGTATTTTGTCTTTTACTTTCTTCATGGTATCAAGAGCTCTGGTTAGGGTTCTGTAAACCTTTCCACAGCCCATTAGGGTTTGGCGCTCCAACCATTCCACAATCAGGGTTTGGCGCTCCAACCAACTGAGCTATAGCACATAGTACCCCATGGAAGGTAGCCCTCATGGGTAGCGGCGACGACGGTTTGGGTAAAAACTTAGAAGTAGTCAACAACGCCGACAATTTAGGCAACACCCCAGACGGAAAAAGCAATGGCACAGATGGCAGCGGCCCAGGCAGCAATGGCAGCGGTACAGTCGGTAATGGCAGTGGCACAGTCAGCAATGGCAGCGGCCCAGGCAGCCAGAATGTTTTTTCCAACAACTTTTTTGGCCATGAGGGAACTTCAAATGCCCTCAAGGTTGAAATCCAGCAACTAAACGGAAAAAATTATATTGAATGGTCCCAAACCGCAAGATTGATTTTAGATGGTAAGGGCAGATTTGGCTTCCTAACAGGAGAGGTACAAATGCCTGCCACAACTGATCCGAATTACAGGTTTTGAAAATCTGAGAACTCTGTTATTATTGCTTGGCTGCTTAGTAATATGGAATCAACAATCAAAAAACCTTTTATGTTTTTGCCTACTGCGAAGGAAGTTTGGGAGGCTGTCAAAGAAACATATTCTGATGTTCATAATTCTTCTCAAATTTTCGATCTCAAATCACGATTGTGGCATGCCAAACAAGGAGATAGAGATGTCACTACCTATTATAATGAGTTGATGACACTATGGCAAGAATTGGATCTATGCTATGATGATCATTGGAAGTGCTGTGAGGATAGTGTTTTGTTTCTTAAGAGACAGGAGAACGACCGTGTATTCATGTTCTTGGTTGGACTTAATAAGCGGCTTGATGAAGTCCGAGGCAGAATATTGGGAAAGATCCCATTGCCATCACTTCGGGAAGCGTTCTCAGAAGTTAGAAGAGAAGAGGCGAGACAAGGTGTTACGATGGGTAAGTTACCTTCTGTTGGTGAGGTTGAAAGTTCTGCCCTAGTCACTAAGAATGAAGACGGGAAGAGTGTTGGCAAGAAACCATGGTGCGAACATTGCAAACGTCCAGGGCATTCACGTGATACATGTTGGAAGCTCCATGGAAAACCTCTAAATTGGAAGAAAAAAGAAAGAAATGAAGGTCATGCGCTCCAAGCTGGTACATCTGATCAAGAGAAGCAGTCTCCTTCAAGCCCATCTCCTTTCACCAAGGAACAATTAGATCAATTGTACAAACTTCTTAAGTCTCAAACTTCTTCTTGCTCTATAGCTCAAAGAGGTAATTTTCCAAATACTGCTCTACTTAGTGTCACTCCCAGCCATACTTGGATTATCGATTCTCGTGCTACTGATCATATGACTGGGGAGTCGAGTCTATTTTCTTCTTATAGTCCTTGTGCAGGTAACCACAAAATTAAAATTGCAGATGGCTCTCTTTCAGCCATTGCAGGGAAAGGTTCTGTTATTTTGTCACCTAAGTTAACCTTAAAAGATGTCTTACATGTTCCTAATCTGTTATCCATTACTAAATTAACAAAGGATATAAATTGTCAAGCTAACTTCTTTCATTCTCATTGCACCTTTAAGGATTTGAGCACGGGGAAGATGATTGGCAATGCTAAGGAGAGTGGAGGACTCTATTATCTTGACAATGGACTCGATTTCAAAGACCAACAAAAAACAAGTACCTGCTTTGAATCTATTTTTGTTTCTTCTAATAATGATGATATTATGTTATGGCATTTACGGTTAGGACATTCTAGTTTTCCGTATTTGAAACATTTATTTCCTAAATTATTTTCTAAGAAGGATCCGTCTTTATTTCATTGTGAAACTTGTGAATTTGCTAAACATCACCGTTCTTCTTTTTCTACACAACCATATAAACAATCAAAACCGTTTGCAGTTATTCATAGTGATGTTTGGGGTCCTAATAGAATAAACACCTTTACTAATAAAAAATGGTTTATAACTTTTATTGATGATCATACTAGAATTTGTTGGGTTTATTTATTGAAAGAAAAATCGGAAGTTGGACAGGTTGTCAAAAATTTCTTTAAAATGGTGCACACTCAATACCAAACAAATATTCAAGTCTTCATAAGTGACAATGGTAAAGAATATTTTAATATACTTTTGTCAGATTTTTTTCTTGCAAATGGGGTTATTCATCAAAGTTCTTGTGTTAATACACCCCAACAAAATGGAATTGCAGAGAGAAAGAATAGGCATCTTCTTGAGGTTGCTAGAGCTTTACTATTTGCAAATAAGGTTCCAAAATATTTGTGGGGTGAAGCTGTTTTAACTGCATCATATTTAATTAATCGAATGCCATCTAAAGTTTTAGATTTTCGTACACCTCTTGATGTTTTTCGAAATTATTTTCCTTTGACTAATGTCTCTGCTAATTTGCCACTAAAAGTTTTTGGTTGCACTGCTATTGTTCATGAACATAAACACCTTGACAAACACGATCCACGAACAATAAAATGTGTTTACCGGTTACTCTCCAACTCAGAAGGGGTATCGGTGTTTTGAACCAAAATCAAAAAGAATTTTTGTAACCATGGATGTTACTTTTGTTGAAAATCAACTATTTTTTACTGACATTCATCTTCAGGGGGGAAATTTTAAGGAAGATTCATCTTTTACTTTTGAAAACATCATTACTTTAAGTGATATAGTGTTGTCACAAAGTTCCAAGACTTATATTGATGCACCAAAAGAAAATGCCCAAGAATCTATATTGGAACTCAATCCACTTATGAATGAGGTTTCGACAGATTCGGGGGCGACAATTTCAAATCAAAATCACAATGATAAAATTCTTGATCTCAATAATAATGAAGGACCATCTGAAATGCCACAACATAATGATTCAGATAAAGAGACACAAAGCAGGTGTACTACAATTGGCCCTACTTGGAAGGGAAATGTCTTTGAAAGAAGAAACCATAAACAGAGAAATGAAGGACCCATTCTCCGACCCTTCCAAGATTCTGAACCTATAGATAATCCAACACATCATTTTGATACAGGTAAGTCTTCTCTTATTCTTAAGAGTCATGTCGAGTATCCTGATATAGACCTTCCTATTGCAATTAGAAAACCTGTTAGAAGGAGGCTCTAAAAATTCCATAGTGGAAGGAAGCTGTTCTTGAGGAGATGAGAGCTCTTGAGAAGAATCAAACTTGGAGAGTCATGACGTTACCTACAGGAAAGAATACTGTTGGCTGTAAATGGGTATTTACTGTGAAATATAATTCTGATAACACAATTGAAAGATACAAGGCACGTTTGGTTGCTAAAGGGTTTACTCAGACATATGGCATTGATTATTCAGAGACTTTTGCTCCCGTTGCCAAATTAAACACTATTAGAGTTCTCTTGTCCTTGGCAGTGAATTTAGATTGGTCTCTTAACCAACTTGATGTAAAGAATGCTTTTCTGAATGGTGATTTGGAGGAGGAAGTATACATGGATAGCCCAACTGGCTTTGAAGATAAATTTGGTTCAAACGTGTGCAAACTACAAAAATCCCTTTATGGTCTCAAGCAATCTCCAAGGGCTTGGTTTGAGAAATTCACTCAGTCGGTTAAAAGGCAAGGATATATACAGGGACAATCAGACCATACTCTGTTCATGAAGTTCTCTAATGTTGGCAAAATTGCAATTCTAATTGTATATGTAGATGATATTATTCTCACAGGAGATGACATTGTTGAGATGGAGAGATTGAAGAAAAATTTGAAAAAAGAATTTGAGATCAAAGATTTAGGTGCGCTTAAATACTTTCTTGGTATGGAAGTTGCTCGTTCAAAGAAGGGAATTGTTGTTTCTCAAAGAAAATACATCTTAGATCTCTTGGAAGAAACTGGGATGAGTGGGTGTAGACCAGCAGATACTCCTATAGATTTAAATGCTAAACTTTGGGAGAAAGGCAGTGTTCCTGTAGAGATTGGAAGATACCAGAGGTTAGTCGACAAACTTATTTATCTAGCCCACACTAGACCTGACATCGCTTTCTCTGTGAGTGTTGTAAGTCAATTCATGCATTCTCTTTATGAAGAACACTTGGAGGCAGTTTATCGAATCTTAAGGTACTTGAAATCCAATCCTGGAAAGGGTTTGTACTTCAAGAAAACTAATGACAGAGAAGTCTCTATATTTACAGATGCTGATTGGGCAGGATCAATTACTGATAGAAAATCCACTACCGGATATTGTGCCTATGTTTGGGGAAATTTAGTTACTTGGAGAAGTAAGAAACAAGGGGTTGTTGCTCGAAGCAGTGCAGAAGCTGAATTCAGAGCAATGGCTCAAGAAATTTGTGAACTTTTATAGATTCGTAAACTCTTGGGCGAACTGAAAATGAAAGTTGACTCACCCTTAAAATTGTTCTGTGATAGCAAAGCAGCAATAAGCATTGCTCACAACCCTGTACAACATGATAGAACCAAGCATATTGAGATTGACCGTCATTTCATAAAAGAAAAAATTGATGCTGGAGTTATATGCCTACCATTTGTGACTTCCAATCAGCAAACTGCTGATATCTTGACAAAAAGTTTGGCAAGACCCAATTTTGAGCGACTGATAGCCAAGTTGGGCATGACAGATATCTATGCACCAACTTGAGGGGGGGTGTTGAAGAATAAAAAAGAAATTAGATTTTATTCTCTTTTATTTTATATTATTATATTTATTTTTATCCTGTCACTATTACTCAGTATTACTATTGTTATTTCTTTTCCTATATAAACAGCTTAGGGCTGTAGTAATAAAACATGAAAGTATTTTGTCTTTTACTTTCTTCAATAATAAAGAGAGATATTTTAAAATTCTCTATGATTATAAATTGATCATAGAAAATAACTCAAGATACTCTAACATAATATAAAATATATTATAAGATATTTTCTAATATTCTAATACTCCCCCTCAAGCTAAAGCTTACTAAGCTTTAACTTGTTACAAAAAAAACAATATTTTGCTCCACAAAATAGTAAAAAAGATGGAAACGCGACTCAAGGATGCATGCCACAATCTTGTAGTTTGAGACCATTCGACATAATTTTTTCCATTGAGTTTCTGGATTTCAACCTTGAGGACATTAGAAGTTCCCTCAAGGCCAAAAAAATTAGAAAAACCATTGTTAGATAAACCATTCCAATCGCCGCCACTGCCTAGGCCGCCGGCACCAGGGTCGTCGTCACCTAAACCAACATTGTTGGCGTTGTTGACTACTTCTGATTTTTCACCCAAACCATCGTTGCTTGTCGTCGCTAACCCATAAAGGTTGCCTTCCATAGGGTATTGTGTACCATTAGGTAGACAAAAAACCGGGTCGAATCGCAAGATGGATCATTCAAAAATTTAAAACAATGTTGATGCTCTTTTAAGTTTAGAGCCCCAAACTCCAATGGATTGTGGAAAGCTTTACAGAACCCTAACCAAGAGCTCTAGATACCATGAAGAAAGTAAAAGGCAAAATACTTTTATATTTTACTACTACAATCCTAAGCTTTTTATATAGAAAAAGAAATTAAAATAAACAGAATAATATAAAATAAAAGAGAATCAAATCTGATTTTCCTCGACTCTTCAACAATATACTTGAGTTTCTAGTTCCTACGATGTTCTCTACATAGTATCCCGAGCCTTAGGTTCTTTTGTTCTAGGCAAAATTATTGTTCCCATCAATCTCAGGCTCTGTTGATTCTTCCATAACAGGAAATAACCTTATTGACGATGGAGCCCAACCTAGTTCCTTGATTGTAAGTCGTGTCTGCTTGGCAAACATGTTAGAATGTCTCTTCCTAGCTAACAAATAATTGTGTTTTGTTATATTTCTAAAGGTGACATACAAGAACTCTAATATATTGTTATTAAAAAAAATTATGAGACAACTTTTCATCTCAAGGAAAAACTACATAAAAAGACATGCTCATTTTCCTTTTTATACTCAACAACTTGTTCTATGCCTCTATGGTCTCTCCCTTCTTCCCCATCCTCTGTGTGGTGGAATCAGCGATCTTACAAAATTATGTGTTTCAACATCGTATGGATTTGCTACTCATTTGACATTTTTTTAGTTGTTCTTTACTGTTCTAGAGGTTTTTAGTTGTTTTTATGTTTAATTTGCTCATGTTTTAGATGTTTTATGAATCTAATAATCCCAAATTTGAGTGTGATTTGAAGTTTTTTTTAATAAATTATGTTGTTTTACATGCATATGTATGAACCTATTTGTAGTATATATGAATTTTTAAATTTGGTAGGATCTTACGATCTAAGTAACGATCTCACAATTCACGATCTTGTGAACCTTCCCCGATAGAATCTCGATTCCGACTACCTTCGACTCTGACTACCTTGGGTGTATGATTGTGTTATGTTATATGTTGACATACATAATATATAACAATATTTATCATCTTTAAGATAGTTATATACACTTCAATATCTAGTGTGAAATAAATAGTGCAGTACAGAGGGTAAATTTCATATTATATTGCTTGTGCTGTGTTTTAACTCAAGAGTTTGACATGTATTGCTCTCCTTATACTGTATCTCAACATGCATCAAATGCACCCACAAAGTGGGTGAACTATTAGTAAGAAAATAATAAAATCAAATTTCGGTAATTCCCAGCAAACATTGGTGGATAAAAAAACCCAATGGATAAAAGTACACGTCTTACATTGTTCATCTATAAAGGAGTATGTACTTTCCTTGGATAGTAGCCTTCCGCTTATCATCATTGCTCTTGATCTTAAAATTGAATCCGTGGAGTTGTTGCTAACCTCATGAAAACATGCGATTACATCATGAAAACAATCTTCACAACACCCACTAATGGAAAAAGTATTCTTGGTAACATAACAAGTACCTAATTATCGATGAAAGCAGTTGAAAGAGGCTAGTCTTGGACAAAAATTCTGTACCATGCTCAACCTCTGCTAGCTGCATCCATTTTACTAGTAGTGAGAATATATAGATACACATACAATGTACGTTAGGCAAGTGTAAAACATGATAATTACTAATGTAGAGTTCCTAAGTTCCATCTGTACTAAAAGTGTGAGACAGACACCTAGAGTCTATGTAAGGATTCATAATAGGTAAGGATTCATAATAGGTGGGAAGAAGAGAGAAATTATAAGTGATTACTAAAGCTAGTTAGGAATTAAATCTGGCAATCAAATAATACATAGATGTTAGGAAAAAAAAAAGCTGCGTTTATTAAAAAAAAAAAAAAAACTAGAGCAGGTTTCATAGCAGGTCGGGCTAGGATAGCAGGATGTGATTCACGTCCGTGAGCGCCGCCACCATCGAATGCATTTTATCAGTCAGTGGCCTTGCAGCCAGTCCCTCCACCGCACCAAGATTCCGAGAACGCGTGCGATTGCGTCGGGATTGACAAGAGTCAAATAATATATTCTCTAGCATAAGTGTAGAACATTCCATTGTAATTAATGATGTAGAATGTATAGTGATTTGTTTTCTGCCTATATAATGAAACCTCTGTGGTATAGTTCAGAAACACTATTTATGCACATCTCTCATATATTCTTATTTTCTCTCGTTCAGTATGGTATCAGTTTGATGTGTCTATTGTACTTTAAGAAGTATTTATGCACATCTCTCATATATTCTTATTTTCTCTCTTTCAATATGGTATTAATTTTGGTGTGTCTATTGTACTTTAAGAAGTGATAATGCTCGTGAACATGTTGTCTGATTAATTTCAATATTTTATGGCTTCTAATAGTATTCTTCACCAAACATTGTGTCCTCATATATCTCAACAGGTAATGTTCCATTCCAATTTTGGGGATGTTGTCTTAAAGATATGTCATCTTATAAATCGTACACCTTTTTTTTCTTGATGACAATGTCCCACATTCGGTCTTCTTGTCCCATACACCTCTTCACCCATTTCCTTCTCGTGTCTTCTGGTTCACATGTTGTCACAATCCTTCTTATGATCTTGACTAACTATTAGCTCGATCGCTCAAGTTTGTCTTTCTTGGTCATCATCAGTCCCAAAAAGGTTATTGTTCTTATTATCCTATGCTACAACGATACATCATATTGTCTGATGTTACCTTTTTTGAGTATGTTCCATATTTTGAGGCAACCAACATAGATCTTGAACCCTCCAAGAAATTAACCTTGAACCTCTCCAAAGCAGTAATACTCGTTTGGTGGTCAAGGGATATACTCAAGTTTTTGGGTTGGATTACAGTGATACTTGCTCACCTGTAGCCAAAGTGGCATCTCCATCAACTTGACATAAAAAATGCATTTTTGCATAGTGATCTTAAAGAGGAAGTGTATATGGAGCAACCACTAGATGTTTGTTGATCAAGAGGAGTCAACTACCATAATTAGTCAGCTACACATGTCCCTTTATGGTCTTAAACAGTCTTCTAGAGCTTAGTTTGGAAGATTCAACACAATAGTACAACAGTTTGGTATGATTCATAGTGAAGGAAACTATTATGTTTTTATCATCACCTAGCCCAAAGATGCATTTATCTTATTATTTACTAGTGTCCACACGGGCACCGCCTAGCCGCTTTTTTTAATGCGCTAATACGCGTATCGATTTTATTAGGAGTGCTCATCTATCCACTTTTTTGAATGCACTAATACGTGTGTCGATTTTATTGTGTTTTTATAATTTTGATTATGACGTGAATAAAAACTGTTATGAGGAGGATACTAAAAGGGTAAAAATATTACTTTTTGAAGGCTTGGAAGTTGCGTTGTTTTAGGAAATTAGGGGTTGCATTTCTAAAAAGTAATTATTTGAAGAAAAATAGTGATGTTGAATGGGTAAAAATGGAAATTAAAAAGCTACATCAATTACTTGTATCCCCTTTATTTATAAAGATGTGGATGATATTGTCATAATTGGTAATGATCAGTAAAGAATACTCCAATTGAAACATCTTTCTAGTCAGTTAGAAACTAAAGACCTCGTTACTTTTTGGATATTGAGGTAGCTCAATCCATGGATGGCCTGGTAATTTCACAAAGGAAATATGTTATGGATATTCTTGAAGAAACATGTCTATTGAATGACAAGCTAGTCGATTCTCCTATGAATCCTGTTGAAGTTGTGAGATTTTAGAGAAAAGGAGGAGAGAAAATAATAAGGGTTTGATTATTATTGATAATAGCTTAATGCTGACATTTTTATTACAAAAGATTCAATAGTAATCTCTATTTATAGAGAAACATAGACTCAATCCTAAATCAGGAACAAATCATAATAATAAAGAGAGATATTTTAAGATTCTTTATGATTATAAATTGATCATAGAAAATAACTCAAGATACTCTAATATAATATAAAAGATACTATTAAATATTATAAGATATTTTCTAATATTCTAACACTCCCCCTCAAGCTAAAGCTTACTAAGTTTTAGCTTGTTACAAGAAAACAATGTTTTGCTCCGTAGAATAGTAAAAAAGATGGAAAGGCAACTCAGGGATGCAGGTGAATTCGGAGAGAATTGCTATAAATACAACCTAGCCAAATAGTCGGAATGATCATCAGCATGAGAGAAATTCATGGCAAGCAGTTGAACAAAGCAAGGTTCGTCCTTCTAAAAAACTGCATTTGGAAGCTTCAAACCAATAATATCAGAGACTCAAAATATTAAACTTGAATTTGCTTCAAGGAAAGAGAGGCATGCTTCAAGGAGAGAAAGACAAGACCAGTACATCTGGGACAAAGATAGGGCCAGTGCATTTGGGACAAATTGTCTTGCTAAAGTGTGAGTTATGAAAATAAAAGACATTGTCAGAATGACCATCAATGAAAAAAGTAGTCATCACTAATATGATTCATCGGTGGGAAAAGGGACACCACCAGAATGATCATCGGTGGAAATAAAAGCCATTGTTATAATCTATTAGTAAGAACTAAATTGCATGACAAACACCAAAGAGGAAGCAGCACGACTCTAATGAAACGAAGCCATGATCAATCAGCCAAGTGAGAAAATGCATCCAAAGCAGAAGAGACAATGGTTGTTTCAGAAAATTTGCTGGAATACTTTTCCAGCAACGATGGCAGGCAGCAGCAGCAGATGGCGGCAGTAGCAAACAGGGCAGCAGCAGATGGTGGCGGTGGCATATCTACTCGCATGAGAGATTAGTAGCGCGTGTGACGGCTTTTGGCGACACGCTTTCAAGCATAACCAGATTTGGAGATGACTGCTATTCGCAGAAAAATTTGCCGAAAAATAGTGGCAGCAGCGGCAGTAGCAAATTGAATGGAAAACGAGTGAAACGTGTCGAAATGTTGGAAAAGAGAAACTACGATTATATTCCCTAACAGTTGAGAACTCGGCAGCGGGATAGAGGCGAGATCGTTCAAGGAGGATCGAAATAGGCTCTAGATACCATGTTGAAGTTGTGAGATTTTAGAGAAAAGGAGGAGAGAAAATAATAAGGGTTTGATTATTATTGATAATAGCTTAATGCTGACTTTTTTATTACAAAAAATTCAATGGTAATCTCTATTTATAGAGAAACATAAACTCAATCCTAAATCAAGAACAAATCATAATAATAAAGAGAGATATTCTAAGATTCTCTATGATTATAAATCGATCATAGAAAATAACTCAAGATACTCTAATATAATATAAAAGATACTATTAAATATTATAAGATATTTTCTATGCGGTTCTATCTACATGAATCATTCAAGTTAATTGTATTGCAAAAACTGATAGATGTTTCATTCAAGTTAGAAGTTTCTACCAAGGATCTTGCAGGGGTTTTGTAAAAAAGCATCTGCCAAGATAATTTTTTTCTCTCATCTATTTTCATGTTTGGTACCAACGTGAAAATTAATAAGAGAGAAAAAATTGAATCATTCAGATTAATTATATTGCAGAAACTGACACAATTATATAGATCCTAATAAGGCTACCATGGATAAAGAAATTAGGAAACAAATCTCGAAGTAAAATTGTATAAAATCAATATCATAATTACATTACAGTAGTTGCAATGACAAACTACTAAATTGGAGATCTAATCATATCATATATAGCTACAATAATAGAGAGAGAAAGAAATAGAGAAAGAAAATAGTAACCTCATAGAGTAGCTCGAAAACGCTTAAAGTTACAAGGGTATCATCGGCGCTTCTAATTTCTGCTTCCAACAATTTAAGTAGATTTAAACTGCATATTGCAGATGCTGCTGACGTAGATACAGAAAAAAGCTTCACCACTAGAGCCAAAACACGAACTCGACCCTAAATCAGGATGATTAAAGGTTAAATAGTAGTATATAAAGTTAAGTTCAATCAAGGGTTGAACCACACCAAAACAAAAATCATGCCATTAGCAAATTAAAATCTGAAATAATTCTCACATCATGAATTTATTATGTTTCTTAAATAATTATGGGACATAAAAAATATCCCATTTTCAATTTTATTTATTATAGTTTTAATATTTGATAATGTTTTAAAAAATATTTTATCCATGTAAATAGGGAGAATCCTTGTAAATAGGAATATCATATCATCTTTTGTAAATACGGATAAAAGACTTTGTATGTATCTTATTTTAATGCTTTTAAGCTATATAAAGAGGCTCCTGTGTATATTTGAAACACACAGTTTCACCATACGCCTCTATCGTTTCATCTTGTTTTTCTCTCATAAAACGAGTAATAAACTACTTTTTTAGTTAAAAGTGCGGTTATCTTGTAATAAAGCTTGTCAGTAATAAAAAACATTGGATAACCAATACTTTATAACATGTTATTATTCTTTACACTAAGGTATAGCAGCTGAAATTGCAATCTGGATAGTGATTGCACAATTTTGAAATTCTAGGTCCCTCAGCGATCAACTCCTGATCAAAACCGAGGCATGTTGGGATCAAGAGTGATTGGCGCTCAAGATTGCAAAGTTGGTGATAACGACAATCTTGAGTGGCTTGAGCTACTAGGTTGGGTTTGCGACCCATTTCCCTGAAAAATTGGTTTCTAATTTGAAAAACTCTACCCATTTCTTAAAACATCTCCCATTTCTCTGAAAAATTGAAAAACTCTACCCATTTCTTAAAACTTCTTACACCTAGTTATGTTAGAAACATTGCATAATCGAACCACTCTTCTCTCATGTGACCCTCTACTCTGCCTATCATCCTCTTGAAACGCCATAGCTTTCTGCCTCTGATCCTTTTGAAGCCCCATAGCTTGCCGCACCCACCCCATATCATGCATCCCAAGCCCTCAATTATGAGTTCTCTCCAAGTTTGCATTGGCAGCTCTTCGTTGTGAGTTGCAACCAAGTTCATTGTTGTGGATGTGACCAAGTTTTGTTCTTCCCCTATCGCAACAAAGCCTCTCCTTCTCTATTGCATGTGATGACTCCTAATATTTAATCTAGTGATGAGTGGATTATGGAGAGAATGAGGATGGAGGCACTGAAGTGTTCAGCAAGGATGTATCCAAATACAACTCAGATGAAGACTTGGTTCAAGACCAAGATGGAGAGGATTTTATTCCTAATTTGGATGATGATAGTGATGAAGATGGAAAAGATGAGCATGGTGGTCTCTTGAGTTTGAGTGATTATGATCTAGATATATTGGGTGTTTATGTCTTGTATGGTGGCACTTGTTATTTGTTAAAAACTTGGTGCTTTGTATTTGCCTATTAGGAGTTGTTGTGGCACCTATCAATTGTGTATGACTTCCTTATGATTTCGTATTGAAGTTTAATAATTTGTGGCAGGATTCATTAAACTTTTTATGTTTTCTACATGCATATGATATACTTATGTACTAAAGAGGAAGGACTCTGATAATGAAAAGAAGGATAAAAAGGATGTATCTAAATTGAAAGATATACTAGATAAGAATATCTTAGGACCGCATCACATGTGGTGGGAACACAACAACCAATAAGGGTATTATGGGCAAACTCAAAATATGGAGGGTTTATGAAAGGAAGGCTAAGAAGACTAGTGGCTAAGTTTAATTATGATGTGTTTAAGTAATTAGTAGGGTGTCTAAGTAATATGAATATTTTAGTAATATATAATAAAGATATTCTATGAATAATATCTTCTTAGTAAAGATATTCTCTAGAATTATCTATATTATATTAGCAATTTATAATAAAGATATTCTCTAGAATTATCTATATTTTAGGAATTAGTAATATATAATAAAGATATTTCATGATAATATTGTCCTATTGAAGATATTTTTTGTGTTGGAGACATGTCAATATTTAAGATTAAGTTCTACGTTTTCAGAGACATGACAATATAAGTTTATGTTAGAGCTAGAGTGAGATTCCTCTCTGTGTTGGAGCTTTGCTCTGGAAGTAATAAGAGAAACCCTCTTACTATTATCATTTATTATCAATAAAACCCTCTATTTTTCTTATTGCATCTATTTCTTCTTCTTGCCTATGTTGTGTTACTGTTTTTGGTAGCAAGGTACATTGGTTCCTATCAACATTTTTCTTGTTTTTCTATGCCATTAACAGGAACATCGTGATCTTTGAAATTAGTCTGATTCTTCATTATTCTTTTAACTCATTTGTATTAGTTTCCACGCATATAACTAATACCAGCAAGCTGAGTGCATAAACACTTGAGCAATTCACAAAAATCTCTCGTGGACTTTATTCCCAAATTATAAAAAAGTTTAATCATAGCTTTAGAGCTTGGCTTATTTTCCAGAGCCTCCTCATGCATTCAAGATAAAGCCCTCAACATAGTCTATATTTTAAAATATACATTAATATATGCAAAATTGTGCATTTACATATTTGTAATCATACCAGCGATGAACATTGCGATGCTATAATCCCAAGGTCTGTATCACCTCCTTTGTTAGATGGAAAGATAATGTCCTGCAATAGTATTGCGTCCCAAAAAGCAATCATGAAGAATATGGTGTTAATTGATCATCTATCTTCCATTCAAGTAAAAGTATGTAAGCCTAATTGACTTGACAATAAAATACTCTTACTATGCCTTCAGGACAACTAGCCAACTTTTTTATTGCATCGATTGCCCCAGCTGCTACCTCTTCATTTCTGCATGTGTGAAAATATATGAGAATAGAAGGACTTATTGTACTAATGAACTGCCAAAAACATACCTGTGTGAATCTGTACACTTACATAAATACTGTTGGAATTAATATTAGTATTGGGAGTTATACCAATTATATTCAGTTTATTGTACATAGTTAGCCACGTATCTAGGAATATCATTCAAGCCCTTAGGTAGTAGTGATGTCTTAGATCCCAGAACATGCCTTCTTCAAAGGATAGAGTTCTCAAAGTTTATTGTAGGAAAAAGGGGGGCGGTAGTAAGTTAACTGTTAGCTGTTAGTTAGCTGTTAGGAAAAGTTGGTTTTATGTTTGTTATTTCAGTTTGTAATCTGACCCTATGTATTATAAATAAGGCAAAACCATTCCTATGGATGTTAGGATATTATTTTGTTGAAACATGTAAACTAGAGAGTGCTCTAGTGCGAAGGGATTATCATCTTCTGTGTATCTTCTTCCTTTGTAATCAATAAACTCACGGGTAAATAATCTCGTTTCCTTATTTTTGAAGATTATGAATTGTGGGTTCCTAATAATTGGTCAGTCCTGCCATGCTACATGCCATGGAACAAAGAGTGGCAGCATTGGAGTTGTTGGCCAGCAAACACACGGCCAAGATGGGTGAACACACAGAGAAGCTGGAGGAAGAGTGTCATATTGCATGATCAAACAACTAAACTGGATAATCTACAAGCTGCAGTCAGTGATAATCACACATCTCATGTGATAATAATTTCATCCACATATACAACGAGATATATACATCGAGACCGTACAAGGCTTTTGGAGAAGATAAGTTTCAATTCGAATTTTAGGGTTTGTACACTGTTCTCATAATGAGCCAGTTATAAAACCAAAATGGGCCAAGCAACTGTAGAGCATTTCCCAATCCAAGCCATTTGTAAAAAAAACATTCAAATTAAGCTGAGGAAACATTCAAGTTATTGTTCATATGCGTCAGAATCATTGCTCACACGTCAGAGACGTGTTCATTGTCAGAAAATATTGTTCATCAGTCATCCTTACTGTTGTTACTTACATGCTAATCACTTCTACATACTATTTCGGATATTCGGCGCTCATTTTTTGGAAGTGGTTCTAGTTCTTTTTTTTTTTCTGTGCTCTATTATTGTTAAGATGGGAAAATTTGGTGATACTTATTCCGGTGTTATTACGCATTTGGGAATGAGTGATAAGAGTTTTTTCTTCCAACACGTAGTGCCTCTAGTACTATGCCTAAGGATGCTTGGATTCTTGACTCTGGAGCCACCAATCATATGACATTTTATTCAGTAGAAGTGTTTTCTTCGTATACCTCATTATTCATTACATTACTCTTGCTGATGGTACTCGAACACGTGTTGTTGGCTAAAGGATTATTGAGCTTCAACCTTATTATTTAAATTATAGGATGTGTTTCATGTTCCCACACTCTCTCATAACTTAATTTCTATTAGTAAACTTTGGATAATAACTACGCAACAATCTTTTTTTTTATTATCGTTTTTTTTTTCAAGATCTTGCAACACGGAAGACAATTGCAATTGCTAAGAAACAAGAAGGGCTCTACTATTTGTCTTTAGTCTCTATTTGAGTCATTTATGTGTGATATTTGACAGTTTTCTAAGCACCATTGTTCTATTTTTTCCTTCTAGTCCTACTAAAAGTGTTGAACCATTTGATCTCATTCATTCTGATGTTTAGAGGACCTACCCCTACTTCTAATATTTCTGGTGTGAGATGGTTTGTTTATCTATTGATGATGGTACTCGAGTAACTTGGCATTATTTGATGAAGGATAAATGTGTGATTAATTCAATGTATCTTATTGGCGCTAAATAGCTCAAGCTAACCTAATCACATAGCCATAGCTATTTTCAGGTGATACAATAACTGGTATAAATAAAAGATCATGTGTTACTGAAATAAACACTGGCAAAGCAACTATGATATGAGACGCATAATAATATTTTCTATACTAACCCATTGATAAGACAATCAAGCAAAAGAGGATACATGTTGAATTCTTTAATAAGATGAGCAGCAACTTTGTGAGAATTGTCAAGATTCTCCAAAAGGCAAGAGACCTGCAAGTTGTTGCCAAATCACAGAAAAATAATGGCAGTGCTTAAAGGGTTGCCCAACACATCAGTGGTAAATTGTATATGCAAAAATCAGTTCAACATTTATTTACAGAAGTAGAAATTCATAGATAGTTGTCAAACCATCTTGATTCCATTTGAAGAGCATTAAGACTTGGACTAACCACTTTCTTAACATTAAGTTCAAAGCAGAGCCAACACTCTTCATTAAGAAAGTTGAGAAGAGAGATTTTAAAGATTTGGATTCAAGAAAGTATAAAAGGCTTGCGTGATTAGCACTCATCAAATTGGATATGTGTGTCTGTGTGCAACACACACTTCTGAATTGATTACATGATATGCTTTTTGGAAGTGTGTGTATATACACACTGCTGAAGTGATTGCATCATATGCTTTCAAATAGATTAAATAAGAGTGCAACTTCCTAAGTACATGAATATGCTTTTTGATTACATGATATGCTTTTTGGAAGAATAAATACAGTATGTATGTGTATACACACTGCTGAATTGATTATCTCATATGCTTTCAAATAGATTAAATAAGAGTGCAACTTCCTAAGTAAATGGTATTAGAGCTTCGGCTCTGATACTGTGTTTTCCCAAATTCTTCAACCACCAAATTGCAACACAGATTAGAATACCTCGACCACCAAATTCTAGAGGCATTGTAACTGCATCGTCATCAACTGTGGTTGATGCTTTGTCCTCAGATACAAGTTTACAGCTTGAAGTCTAAAATGGAAGAAACTACATTAAAATTTAAATGGGCTCAAACTGTGAAGCTAGCCCTCGATGATAATGGGAAACTTGACTACTTGACTGGAGACACTCCTCAACTAGGGAAGACTGATCATTCTCTTTAAAAATGGAAGTTAGAAAATTCTTCCATCATAGTGTGGCTAATCATTCAATGGAACTTACATTTGGAAAGCCGTATTTATTTCTGCCACCAGATAAGGACGTATGGGAAGCAGTTTACAATTGCTATTTTGACTTGAAGAACTCAACATGGGTTTTTTATCTCAACTCAATTTTTGCAGACCAAACAAGGAGCCCAAGATACCACGACCTATTACAGCACCATAGTTACTCTTTGGCTGGAACTCGACCGGTGATATGAGGACAGTAGGGATAAGCCAAATAATGCAACCAGATTTAAGAAAATGATAGAGTCTACATGTTGCTAGCAGGTCCCAACAAAGAATTAGATGAGGTTGTGGCAGAATCCTGAGCAGAAAACCCTTGCCATCGATGTAAGAAGCAGAAATTTGAAATATACAAGGGTTTCAAACTTCACTCAAAATAGATTAGCTGGTGGTCGACTTAGCTTTTTCAACACAAGATACTACAGATTCATCGCATATAGGGCAAGTTTTCATTGAGGCGGGGTTCATAAATGTTAATCCATTACATATTACAATTATATCCCACGTGTACAAGCACGCATACATAAAAAAAAAATCAAAATAAGAAATTGTCAAACCACATAGAACTATTTTTGAGGATTGACTGACTGCAATTCGCAAAGTTCTAATTAAAGAGAAAGCAAAATAGATTCCACTATTAAAAATAAAATGTTTGTCTATTTATTGGCAGGCATGGATTTAATGAATGTTCATTATACATACTACAGAAGGATTTAAATAAATTTGGTATGTTCAAAGTATATCAACGTACTGTTTTGCAAGCTAAGGATCTGACTGCTTGAGAATCTGCCTGCAGACCAACTTGAACAAATGGCTGAACCAAAAGCACAATATCAAAGCAAAAAGCATAATTATTAAATAAAATCAATGATAACATATTTATTATTATGTGTGTAGACAGAAAATCAATGATAAAACACAGAAAATGACTTTTTGATGACCTTCTCAAAATAACAGGTTAAACTGCACAAATACTGTTGAGTGCACACTTCAGAATACAAATTACAATGTATAGAATCTAAACTTTTAAATATATATATTGTGGACTCCCATTTCTTTATGATTCAAACTCTGTTATTCACTACAGAAACATTATTATATAAAAATTCAAATTTATTATATGCATTGATTGTAAAATATTAAAAATTAAACTACTGTGAAATGATTAAAAACATAATGAAGAGAAGACTTGGATCAGCCACACTCCACGGGCAAGTAAACGGAGGCAGACTAAATATAAACATTCACTCTTCCTATAGAAATTAATAATAGCCAGTTTGCTCAACAATGCCATCATTGAGACTTAAGAGAGAGAAAAAGAGAAAACTAGTTGAAGCATAATGATGAGAAGACTTGGATCAGCCACACTCCACGGGCAAGTAAACCGAGGCAGACTATATATAAACATTCACTCTTCCTATAGAAATCAATAATAGCCAGTTTACTCAACAATGCCATCATTGAGACTTAAGAGAGAGAGAAAGAGAGAACTAGTTGAAGCAGGTTTTGGAGCATAATAAAATGAAACAGAAAGCATGAGTCAGTTATCACTACGGCACTTTTGTGAATCAAAAAAGTCAACTAGAACAATAAGTAGTTTTATTTCTAGAAAAATAAATAATACTTCTCTTGGTAATATTTTACATTCAGTGCAACAATTAAGCCATGTTCAAGTAAAAAAATAAAAATACAATGGAACAGGTAAAAGGGTAGGTAAATCACAAACCATATACTGTGGAATCAACGAAGCACCCAACTTTGTTTTGAACAACCTTTCAAGGCACGCAACTAGAGCACTTTCTAGACCAGGCACATCAAATTGAGTCTGTAATGCACTGCAAAATTGACGGAGAAAATCAACCACAAATTTCTCTAAAAGGTTGTCTCACTCACTATTTTCAAATTAACATTGAACAAAACCCAAGTTTTACTTATGACACAGAACATAAGAATTTAAAAGATAAAACCCTAACTCATGCAGCAGAGGGTTAACAAACGAAATTGTAAAACAATCATAACTTTTGCAACAGAAATGCTATTTGAACATCAATTTAGACAACAAAATTCGACAACTTTTTAAATGGTCAACTCAATTCACACCTGTGGTTAATGAAGGGTTAGATTTGGTTAATAGATCAAAACTTAATAATCATCTACTCAACTTTATTAATCACAAATGAAAATGCAATTAACCTTGATTTTCAAGTGTTCAAGTCTACATACATTTAGTTGGAACACCTGAAATAGCGATAAATATAAAAATTTGTGATTAATTAGTAAAGTTGATGGTTAATGAGTCATACAATCTTCATAACAACTCATTGAACTGAGTTAAATCGGGTCTCAACTCTCAATTATGTCAACCATTTAAATTGTTGTTGAATTTTATTGTCCCAAATTGATGTTGAAATAACATTTCTTTTTTTTTTTCATTAGGTGAAAAAGAATGAATAAATCAATTACAGCACAACTTAGCAAAGAGAACAATGGTTTTAAAAAATTAAAGCAGTGATGCACACTTAGCTATTCAATTAAAGATATGAGAATAGAGAAAGGTGGAAAAGGGTAAAAGAAAGTGACTTGATTATGAGTGGAAGAGGGAAGCGATTGAGAAATTCCGTTGCAGAATCATCACTATGTGAACCTGAAATCAAAGTGAGTAATAATGTTATTATATTACTACTATGATATGAGAGAGTGTACGTTAAGTATATATAGATACCAGGGTAGTAGGCGAAATCAGTAGCAGCTTGAAGGAGTTGGGAATCTTGGTCCATTTCTGGGTAACAAACATACACACTGAATGAAGTCGGAATCCGGAATCGAAGAGAAAAAGGAGAGAAACAACACCTGCTACCGTGCGGTGCGTGGCGTGGCAATAAGTCTTCTACGTGGAATGCTCACATTAAACCCTTCAGTCTTACAAGTTACAATAATTTCATGAGCGTAATAGCGTAATTTTTTGAGCTTGTTATCAAAATAGGCTAATCTATATGGATCGGCCTACTAAAATATAGGGTTTTTGACTTAATAATTTCATAAAGGTTGTTGACTCATTTATGTATTTATGTGTTTATTCATTGAATTTAAAATTTAGTTGTGTATTTTATTCAATTTTATCTGTATATAATAAACTGCTTCTCTATTTTTCTATCTATCATAAATCTCTTTTCTCGTTAAATTCGGTCACTTTGTTGAATGTTGATCCTAACAAGTACTCATATTTTTATTAGATTAATTAAGTGTATCTAAAAATATTAAAGTATTGGTGTTCATAGGCATAACTAATTCTACTAGCCATAAGTTGTGGCCTATAGAATTGTAGCTTTGTTGGGCTAATTACGTTGATAATGTGTGATAACTTCCGTTTGAGGGAATTCTTGGCACCCCACAATCGGCTCGTCTTTCCTATTTCTTCTGCATTTGGCAATATATGTGTGTGCTTTTTCTTGAAATCATGCATCTGTGTTGGTCGCTAGTGGCACTAAAAGCATGAAAAATGACCACAACTGTCACATTATCTAGTTATACTTGAGCTTTGACTCAATCCTAAATATCTGCAACCTTTGTGGACTCTTGTAAACCTAAGAAAGATTGGAGTAACTCATATTTGGTTGTTTTTTAACACACCCAATCCTACTTCAACTAATAGGAATTCAGCTACCCCATAATTCGGTTGTTCTCCGTCCTCGGCTAACAAAGCATTTATTTTAAGGTGTAAATAGGCTAATTTTGATATTTTAGCTCATTGAAAAGGAAAAGTGGTAGATGTCCTAATCTTGCAAGGATGACTTGTGATGTATTGAGTATTCCAATAACTATAGTGGCATCTGAATCTACTTTGAGTATTGGCTCTCGAGTTCTAAACAAGTATAGCAGTTCATTGAAAGATTAATCAATTCAAGCTCTCTTGTGCAGACATAGTTTGTAATATGGTTTTGAAGATAAGTTCTTCAATAATTTTGTGACGTAATATCATCTTTATTTAGTTATATATACTTTTAGCAATTAATTTTGTTATTTTATAGAATATGACAATGACAACAATATAAATTAAGATGATCAAAGCGAATGTAACACTCTGATTTTTAACAGTGAGAGTATACTTACAAAAGACAACCAACACTTATGGATAACATATTCATAATCGTACTTTAATTTAAAATTCAAGGAAAATATTTAATTGCGAGATTATTTTCAAAAAGAAACGATTAGAATCATTTCTGCATTTTATAAAATGAGTTCGATACAATTGACTTATTCACAACTGATCAATTCACATTAAACAAAAATAGTCACAATTGCTTTAGATAAAGAATTTTCATTGCAACAAAAAAATTTCAAGAATAAAGGAAAAATAAATTAAACTCTTAAATAAACCCATAAGTTTATATTCAAACTCTAACTAAGAAAGATTGGAAACTAACGACCCACAAGTGGCATCAAGCCACGCTGCTTCCAATCTCCAAATCAAATCATCGTTCTGCCACATCTTTGACACCATTGCAATTCACATGCAGCTAAAAACTCTAAGAATATGAGGCATAAGTCTGATCCATAATAATAGTATATGGTCACGATATAAAAATAGTATATATACGAAAATACAAAACATGGAGGCATAACATGACATTGTATCAAGGGATAAAAAAAACATGCATTTATATATAAACATGAGGCATGTGAAAAAGCACTCTAAAGCAATGCTTATATGTCAGTGCACATGATTATGAAATTTCAAACCCTCCTAGAGGGGTGTAAATAAGAAATATACAACCTTAATACATACTAATAATATTTACCTAGGTGTAGTCTCAACACAGAGTAACATGATTTACTATGATGCAATCTCAATATAGATTAACACTACTCAATAATCATCGTAAGGATAAGGTGAACCAACACTTGAAACCATTATGTGGACCATCAACACTTGAAACAACTTACTATGAAAAACATGAGAATACTTTTACCATTTCACATCAATTATTATGTAAACGCAACTATTAAAAGACTTTATTTTTAATACTCATTAAACACTAATAATTCTTTAACACATTTTCACAAGCAACTTACCTCGACGTCCCTTTATTACACTTTCAAATATATATAATATCGTTAGAAATTGTCCTTACCTTGACGACCCTTTATTACACAAGCAACTTATGTTACATCATCATAACCTATCTAACGATTCCAATGAAACCTCTCAATTTTTTTATACCTTAAACCAATCAATCAACTCAATAAATACAAGTTTCTAAAATAACCCATAAATGAACCGTAGGTTCGGCCACTATCCAAATCAATTAGGGTTTGGCTTTCTCTTAGGTTTTCTTACCAAATTAGGTTCCCTAATTTCCAAAAAGACTTTATTTTAGGCACTTAGGTGAAAACGAATTTCAAGTCCTTTTCAAAACACTCATTCTATAATTTGAAAATTTCCAAAAATAAATTCAAAATTATTGAAGTTGAACTCAAAACTTTGTCTTTAAAAACTTATGACAAAATATTCTTTAACATAAAGCTTCTCACAAATATTTTTCACAAAGAACACAAAACTTTAAAATGATATCCTTTGATTTACAGGGACTAATTTCAAATTATTACACATATATCTTTCAAACTTTCAACACTTTTAAAATTCTTCAAGATTAGGACTTTCTCAAAATTCTCAATTTGATTACCTTTGAAAGTTTAAGTTTTCATAACCTAAACAAATTTGGATGTTATCCTTTTAAAATCACAAATTACTTACACATTTTAATCTTTACCACTTTTTAAAACTTCTCTCGGGTTTACAAATTCCTTTTGAAATCCAAGATCATAATCTCTTTGTACACAAAAAAAAAAATGAAATTCCAAACCCTAGCTGACCATTTAGGGCTAAGAAGGGGCAAATTTTCTTTCATCTTTAGTTCTAAATATACATTTTAGAATCTTTTCAATAATAAAAATCACAAAAACTTAAAGATCAAATTTACTAAAATAAAATATTTTGAGTAAAAATCCAAAGTTTTCCAATTTTCATTTTTCTTTTGACATTATGTGGTTTTCAGGTTGTGTGGAAAAAACTTGACTTGTAGTGTCAATGTGTTTGTTTGCCTAAAGTAGTATTTAAACCTCTCTATTCGTATTTAAACCTCTCTCCACTTCTGAGTTTTTCAAAATCATATTTTTCTTTAGAAACCTTTGTCTCCATTAAAAAAACATTTCTAATGCGAAACCCTCATTGAAAAACTATATATATATAGTCTTTATCCTCATAAGTTCAATACATCTGTGAACTACAATCAACAATATGGATTATACAAAATGGCTCACCAAATGGATTCAAAGGTTCACTTTCTGGAACCCTTGGGTATCAATGTCTCATTCTTTCACCAAGTACCTTGAATAAAAGGAGGAAGCAAGAAAAATAGCATTGCAGGGCTTGTACCCTATTTTGTATGAAAACTCTAGAGTGGATGAAAATCTAAAATTTATTAACGAAGAAAGGTTGGAGCACCTACAATTTAATCACATATCTATCTTTGGAAAATTATATCTCCAACTGAATAAGATGAAAGTTCAAAGAAGGAAGACTCCTACTACATATGTAAAATAATTGAACTTCATTTTTTTATGTATTAGGAATTGGTCATTCAAACCTAATATATGATATAAATTTATGGATCTAGTCTAGACAACTTAGGAATCTAATTTATTTTAGCCCTTTTGTAACAAGTATTATAGTTGTAATGTAATGTGTATGTGTTACAAGTGTAATATGAGTTATGAATTGAATAAACGTTATCTTGTTTCAAACTTCTTTATTTATTCTTATGTTTTGTTTTGTCTTTTACCAACATGTGTTATTTTTGAAGGTGACTGAACAAAAGTAAGAGGGTTGAATTTTGTTAATCTAGATTTAATTATTTGCTGAATTCTTAGACTAATTCTGGTTCTGGTGACTTAACTATTTTAAAGGATTAGAGGCAAAAACAAAATAAGTAAAATATAACACACTAGGTTTTATAATGGTTCATCACCAACTTGGTAGCTACATTCAATTCCCTCACAAAGAAGGATTTATCCACTAATTGAAAACTTGAATTACAACAACAGTTTACCCTACTAGTCATTCTTCTCAAAACAACCTAAAATCTACAAATTTTTTAGGCAAACTACACTTTGACCCTACAAGTCAAGTCTTCTCTATAGAACCTAACACCTATAGATTGTTAGAGGAAAACTATCCACTTGATTGCACAAGTCAAATCTTCTCAACACAACCGAAGATCCACATATGGCTTGAGTTAGAAATTGTTTTGGTTTTGCTTCTACTAAGAAAATTTGATACAATGGTTTTCCCACACTACAACACTTTGAATATTTTTACCAAACGAGTGTTTTACTTGAATTCAAGACCTTAAACTCTAAACACATAGAAAATATTGAGGTCTCGAGGTTTTCTAAATATCTTTTGTTTTAGGATTCCTGAGTTTCTATGTTCTTTCTTATTGTTCTTCAGCTTTTGATTGCTATTTATAAGGAAAATTAGGGTTTCTATTTTGTCCCTTAAGGATTCTGAATCGTATCTTCATTCTAGCTTGGTCGACAAATATTTTTTCCAAATATAGTTCTCATTTCTACGATCTTGATAGTATGTATGTTAGGCAATTTTTTGTTTCCCAATTTGATATGAGCAATTCTTCTAGAAAGATATTGTGGATACTTATTAAGACTACGTTTGCAAATTGATTCACTTATGTCTTCCTCCATATGTTGATTAACTGAAACATGAATGGATTCAGGCCAATATAGGACTTTTAGGAATTCTAATTCGACTAGGTGAAGTTTATTTTTTATCATAATAGTTGACTTTCCAATAGAGGCATTGACTTTTCTTTATCACTATATGACTTGATTTGATTTGGGAAGAAACACTTTTGGGCTTGTTCTTGGACATTCAGAAGTAAGGATACGACTTAGTTCAATTTAGTATATTTTTCAATCTATTAATGCCTTTTGTTGGAACTAATTTGTTTTTTTATTGAAAGTGTTTATGATAACAAAAGTATTTTATGAGAACAACATATTTGACTTCAAATAGTATCAAAGACGATTCTTGTTTTTGTAGAAAATATAAAATAAGATTTGATTCAAATTTATAATTAAAGAAAATCTAAAATAAGATTTGAATCAGTTTTATAATTGAAGAAAAGATAAAATAAGATTTTATATGAATTTACAATTGAAGTAAATCTAAAATAAGATTTGTTTCACATTTATAATTGAAAAAATCTGATAAGATTTGATTCATATTTATAATTTAATAAAATCTAAAATAAGATTTGACTCAGATATATAATTGAAGAAAATCTTTGACCAAATTAAAAAGAAGATATGGTAAAGATTTGAAGAAGATTTATCTACAACAAAATATGAACAAAATTAATATGAAGAATTTACAAATTCAATCTCAACAAAATACAAAAAGAATCAATTTGAAGAATTTACAAAAAAATCAATCTGAGTAAAATAGAAACAAACTCAATTTGAAGAATTTACAAATTTAATTTGAACAAAATCAATTTAGAAGAACTACTCCGTTTGGATTCATAAATAAATAATTGTCTAAAAAGCATATTAACATAAAACATCTTGTTCATAATTACTTTTGAATAAGATCATTGTTGACCAAGCTAGGAATGGAGATACAATTTTGAATTAAAGAAGAACTATATTGAAGCCCTAATGGCAACTATAAATAGATACTTAAGGCTGGAGAAGAACATCGAAAATCACAAAAGAGTAGAAGAACTCATAAGCTCAAAATTTTAAAACTGCTTTTAAACTTCAAAAAGAGAAACACTTGTTCAAGTAAGAAATATTTTCTTAGTGTTTTTTCTTAGAGTGTGATATTATTATTATTGTTATCAGCTTTGTTAGCAGCAAAAACTTAAATTTCTAATCTTTTTTTTATGCAACTTGATAGTGGTTTAATTTCTTCTTAAATCCAGGGTTGTCAGCTTGTTAGGAGAACTTGGCTTGTAGGGTCAATGTGGTAAGTTCCTCAAAAGTCAAGGGTTGTCAAGATGTTTGAGAAGACTAACTTGGAGGACCAGGTTCTTTGTAATTCAACATATTTGAATTAGAAGGTTAAAGCCTCCTGAATGAGGGGACTACATGTAGTCAAGTTAATGGTGACCATAATAAATATATGTGTCAAATTATTTATGCATTCATTGTTTACTAGCTCTGAATATAATTGCTTCTACTCCAAGTTAGTCACCAAAACTGAACCAAATTTTTTAGTAAATTAACAAAAAGTTAACAACTTTTTCAAATACAATTCAACCCTATTTTCTTGTGTTTGCACCTTAAGTTGGTATTAGAGCTCGGTCTCAAGATTGAGCACTTTACAATATTTGAGGAAAGATCTGAGGGTTCAACATGTCTGGATTCAGTGAAAAAGTTGCTGGAGGAAACATCAACAAATCACCTATGTTTGATGGAGAATATTTTGAGTATTGGAAGGACAGGCTGAGAAGTTTCTTTATTTCACAAGATCTTGAATGTTGATCAAAAGAGATTAATGTTGATCAAAAGAAGATGAACAAGATGGATCATAATTCCAAAACATTCAATATAAATGCAATCACCTTCAAGGAGTTTGACAAGTTCACCAATAAGGAGACAACAAAGAGTATTTATGATAGTTTGATTCTGACCTATGAAAGAAGCAAACAAGTTCAATAAGAAAAATCCAACCTCCTAGTCAAACATTATGAGTTGTTCAAGATGGAAGAAGATGAAAAAATTGAAACAATGTTTTCTAGATTATGGTCTCAAGATTAAAGGTACTTGCAAAGAGTTATACTACTACTGATCATATGAAGAAGATACTAATGATTATAACAAGCAAGTGGAGATCTAAGATCACTTCCATTTAGGAAGCAAAGGATCTGAATACTCTTAAGATGGAAGAGTTAATCAACTCTCTTTGATCACATGAAATTCAACTTGCAGAGGATGAGCCCAAGTTCAATAAGAAAAAGATGAAGTGATCAGAAACAAGGAAAAACTTGTCACACAAGGCTGCAATCAGCAAAAGGGCGTTGATTACACTAAGACTTTTTCTCCAGTTGTTAGGTTAAAAGCTATTACATTATTTTGCTACAAATAATAACATTAAATTATTTTAAATGGATGTTAAAAGTATTTTAGTAAATATTTATATAAGTGAAGAAGTCTATGTTCAACAAACCCCAATTGGCTGTAGTTCTCAACTACTTTGGATGAAACATCAACTTGAAGATTACCAAATCCTAGAATCCAACATTCCCATCTATTATGATAACACTTCTGTCATTTTCCTAACCAAAAACCCTATACTTTATTCTAGAGATAAACACATAGAAATCAAACACCACGTTATTTTGGACTTTTTTCAAAAAGGGGTACTAAATATTCGGTTTGTAGTCACAAAAAACCAATGAGTAGACATATTCACCAAACCACTACATGAATATAGGTTTGTATTCTTCAAGAAAAACCTAAACCTTACCTTCATACTTGGTTGATGTTAATATAATTTCAAAGAAGTTTAATTTTACATTAGTTTTTCGATTTTTTGTAATATATTCATGTTATTCAAAAATATAAAAAATAAACAATAAAAGAAAGTTTCACTTTCAAGCCTTCTTATCTAATGACAAAACGAGAAGAAAAATATTTGATAAAGTTGGGAGAAAATGATACTTAGACTTAAGGAGAACCCTAAGTTAGCGGGAATCAAAGAAATATAAAGAATTTTTTTTATACAAAATATAATTTTGTCATCATTAAAAAGGGAAAATTGTTGGAATGAAGTTGGTTTTGTACTTAGTGTTTTGATGATAACAAATTATTTTATGAGAACAATATATTTGACTTCAAAGAGTATGAAAGAAGATTCGTGTTTTTGAAAAAAATATAAAGTAAGATTTTATTCAATTTTATATTTGAAGAAAATATAAAATAACATTTGATTCATATTTACAATTGAATAAAATATAAGATAAGATTTAATTCATATTTATAATTGAACAAAATCTAAAATAAGACTTGATCCATATTTAAAATTGAAAAAAATATTTCACCAAGTTGAAAATAATATATTGTCAAGATTTATCTACAAAAAAATATGAACAGATTCAACCAGAAGAATTTTCAAACTCTATCCGAAAAATATACGAACATTATTGATCTAAAGAATTTACAAACTCTGTATGGACAAAATACAAACAAAATTAATTTGAAGAATTTACAAACTCAATTAGAACAAAATTTGAACAAAGTCGATCTAGAAGAACTTCTCAGATATGATTCAGAAATAAAGAGTTAGCTAAAGAATATATTATAAAAAAGCATCTTATTCAAACTTATTTTTGAATAAGGTCATTGTTGACTAAATTAGGAATGAAGATACAATTCATAATTAAACAAAGACTAAATTGAATCCATTTTTAACTATAAATAGATACCCAAATTTGAACAAGATGATCATCAAAAATCATAAAAGAGTAAAAGAACTCAAAAGCTCAGAATTTCAAATTCTACTTAGAGTTCAAAGAGAGAAACACTTGTTCAAGTTAGAAATATTTTCTAAGTGTTTTTTTCTTAGAATGTGAGAGTTATTATAATTATTATCAGCTTTGTTAGAAGCAAACACTTAAAGTTTCAATCTATTGTATACAACCAGTAGTGGTTTAGTTCGTTCTTCTGTTTGGGGTTGACTTGAGAAGACGTGACTTGTATGATCAAGGTGGTTAGTTCATTCTTCAATCAAGGGTTGTGAGGTTATTAGGAGAAGACTTGGCTTGTTTGGTCAATGTGGTTAGTTCCTCAAAAGTTTGGGGTTGTTAGGATGTTTGGGAAGATTAGTTTGAAGGGTCATGTGATTTCTAATTCAAGGTAATTGAATTAATGGACTAAAGCCTTCTAATTGAGGGGTTGGATGTAGCCAAGTTAGTGGTGAACCAGGGTACATCTATGTGTCAAATTATTTATGCTTTCATTGTTTGCTACTTCTAAATTTGATTGCTTCTTATCCAAGTAAATCATAAAAACCAACCAGCCTTCATCAAATTAGCAAAAACTTGTCAACTTTGTCAAACACAATTCAACTATTTTCTCGTGTTTGCACCTTCATTCATCTCCCTCTTGTTTTTGTCTCACGCCTTTAAATTGACCCACATGTCCTAAAGTATTTATCATATCCTGTCTCACTCTTCATTTTCATCTACGCCTTCATCATTACGTCTCTCTTGTAAATTTATACCTCAAATGTTTTGCTTCTCTTCAATCCTTTTGTGTCCATGTTTTTCTAGTAGTGTTCATCCTTTTTTCTCACTCCTCAATCTCTCTTCTATGGATGTTGGTTTGTCTTTTGGTAGGAAAAGGAAGTCACCTTCCACTCCCAAGAAGAAGGAAATCCCATCATCTAATGTGGCCTCGATGGTGAGTGACACTCTCCTTGAACAACTAGAAGCACATATTGCTTTATAAGAAGTCGATCACAAGTTGAACCTTCACATCCCTCAAATGGAGGAAGCAGCTGAACTCTTAAGGGATGTACTTATATGTCTCTAGAACATATGTATAAGAGTAGATTTTGTTTGTGTTTTGTTGTTATCGACGTTGTAATCGTGCTTTTTAATGAAATTACCTCTTGCTTTACTTTTTCTCATTTGTGTTTCCTTTAAGCTTTTATTAATCACCTATATGTGGCAAGACAATTTAGTTTATCTTTCTTGTGATTCTTATGTTTGTTTGGCTTACTATAATGTCTATAAACTCATTTTTTTTATAATGACAAAGGAAGGGAAAAATGAAAGATATAGTAATACAATTAATTGTATATCATGCATTTGCATCCTTTCATGATATCCCTACGCACTGTTTACCCACATGTGCGTAAAAAATAAAACAACTTAATAACGTTTGAAACGCTTAAAGAATCGTAACTATCAAATTTAAGGGGATTCCCATAATGTTGTTGTGAAAGTTTCTTTAGAATATCAAACAATCAATAAGTCAAACAATTTTTTGGACTATCACATTTAAGGGAAGCTTTCCTTTAAAACCTTATTTTGTGAAGGAAAATTATTCATTAACTATATAGTTACATGTCATCATCAAAAAGGGGGAGATTGTGAGTGCAAAAGTGGTTTTAGCTACAATCATGTGGTTGATGTTTTGATAATATTGAAAACAAACAAATAAAGAACAATTATCCCCTAACTATAAATTAAGTGTGCAAATTAAGTTTGAAGACAAAGAGTTATATTAATGATCATCTGTTCTAAAGTAGCATAAATTTAAAAAATAAGTTAGAGATTTTCCAATGAAGCAAGTTGTAA
This sequence comes from Cicer judaicum, assembly GCA_037974835.1. NCBI lineage: Eukaryota > Viridiplantae > Streptophyta > Magnoliopsida > Fabales > Fabaceae > Cicer > Cicer judaicum. The sequence continues at coordinate 86,058 of JBBPBS010001272.1, read as the reverse complement.
TACTGCAAAGCATGCACAACAAAGCATGCATTCCAATATAAGATATATCCTCTTATGATTGGACGAAAACAAAAGAAACCTAGACTTCACTTATGCTCTACAGTCCAAATTCGGTGACACTCACCTTTGGTATTACATGGTTCATTTGACTCTTGAAAAATCAAGCAAGCTTCAGGTGACTCTAGGATGCGAGCGAAGTTGTGTCTCGATTGCCTATAAAAATGCAAACAATGCCGCAATTTAGTTACCTCTGATGAATTCAACAAAGCAACTCTCCATTTGCCTCTGCTAAGTGTGACAAGCGAAACTCTGCATCTTCCTATGATAAGTGTGACAAGCAAAAATCTACCTCTAATATTCACATCAAGAAAAAATGACAACAACTCTCTCATCCTTTAGAGTTACTTTAAAAGGTAAAACGACTCTTTTGAAACATCAACATCCAGATGCCATAAAGTTAAAGAAGCTTCTAGGGTTAATAGCCTAGAGAGACTAGAGATAAATACTCAAAGCCTGAAGAGGCATAATAAAGAACACTTTTATGCTATTTATGGAAATGTCGCTATAAGGGAGGACTACATGTAGTAACATTTTTTTGTGAACTAGTAATGAATATTTGTGTCTCCATCTACATCTTATAATTCTCACATCTTAGTTCTTTATGATTCAACCTTACTATGTCTATACCTAGTTTTAAAAGTAAGTTGAATATTTGATAAAGAATAGATTTTGTAGGAAAATCCATGCAACTTTAAGAAACGGAAAAAACAATTCAACCCCCCAATTTCTTATATTTTTCTGCACCATCACAAACTACAAGTTAAGTGTACCCAAACTGCTTAGATTAAGCCCATAACTCGAGTTGAAGGGCCAAAAGAGGAAATTAGTCTCCAGATTGATGAACTATAAGCAAGGACAACAAGGACACAAGTACCTTGTTGTTGCATTATTATGCATAAGGCTATGCATGCTTCTACTATAGAACTAACATATCACAACTTACTCTCACACTTATTCACGTTTTCCATAAGACTCAAAAACAAGAACATTCTGGGTTTATCAAAGAATATTATGGGCATAATAGAACATGTGCTAAATAGATTTTAATCAAGATTGTCAACCATCTACTATTTGTAAAGGCTATATTCAAACTGATATGAGTTTTTTGAACCTCTCCTCATATATAAAAGGAAGATCAAGGAGAAGACAAAGGAAAAAGTTTCAAAGGTTATCAATCTACACTTAACTATTCATACTCAAGTAAGAAAGCTTTTCTCTCAAGCAAAACTCCTACTCTCTGATTACATTCAAGGATCATCTTACTGAGTCTTGCTGATAATCTATCTCAAACAAGTGTTGAGAAGGTTTTAAATCCTAAACACTTTTAACATCCACATCATTTGTAAGTCAAGTCTATCTCTTAAGTTAGATTGAGTGTGTTGTAAAATTCATTTAGTTATTGAATGGTTCTTGTAAAAATTATTGTTGAACTGAAAGGTGGCTGTAAAATTCCTTTCAAGGTTGAAAAGTAAAAACTATAATTGATAAAGTGTGATGAAGAAAGATAATGCGAAAGCAGAACATTTTGGTGCTAAGCACATTAGTGGAAAATCTCATAAATTGTGAGGACCAGACGTAGCCCACCTTCGGTGAACCATGATACATCTTTGCGTGATCTTTTTATCTTTATATATATTATTTTTCACTCACTTATCACATATCACATATCACTTATAACTAATTTATTTTATTTACTTCTAACATATCTAGAATGTTCTGGAAATTTTGTTTCAACCAAGATTGATCTTAAGTTGATTTAAATTTAATACAAAAATTAACATTTTAAAAAGGGATCATAATTCAAATTTCCCTTCCTTGTGATTGATATTGCTACTTCAATATGGTCATAAGTCTACTCACATAATAGTCTCGATGTATTATTGGCGTGTTAATTAACAATAATACTTTGGCTATATATACTTCAAGAATAGTATATTAATTTTCAATAGGGTCTACGATCAAGTCACAAATGATGTTCTAATTAATCAATAATGCCATATACATATAACCAACATTAGATATATAATTTAAATTTATCACACGAATAATAATTTATATAATATTTATTGACACTAGGGTTTACACCAATAATTCATGTTTAAATAATTCAAAAGCCAATAATTGTAATGCATGTAATATATCAATTGGATAATCACAAATGCATCCATTATGAATCATATATGTATATCACTATAAGTACTTAAATGCTAATCAATATCCAAAAATAAGTCATTAATATACCCAACAAACATCCTAAAATCCACCTAAAGTTCATAATGTTCATAGTTTTTCAAGAAAAACTTTATCTAAGGTTACCATGTGACGGACCCTGTACCGAACGGTCACACAAAGGACTAAAAACGTTACTGAAGCTTCACATATCATCCATAAATAGAGAAAAGCACAAAATTTGAAAAAGAAGAAATTACATCAAATATTCAATACTCTTATGATAAAAGAGTAAAAGTTGGTTAAAAGTTGGCTAAATTTTACTTTTGGTCCTTTAAGTTGGCTAAATTTTACTTTGGTCCCTTATGTTATAAATGTTCGACATTTTGGACCCTCAAGCTATTTTTGTTCTTTTTTAGTCCCTTAAGTTATAAACATCAAACTTTGGTTCTTTAAGTTACAAAAATTAATCACTTCGGTCTCTAAAGTTACAAAGTTAGACATTAGTGGAAAAGACCAAAATGTATTTATTATATTTGCAACTTAAGGGACCAAAGTTTTTAACGTCTGTAACTTAATTATTTTGTGGGAATAATTTAAAGCACTAATATTCTATTAAAGTGTGTTCCCATATCAAGTTTGAATTGAATGACTTACGCTGCTTATTATGATGTTTGACCTAAGTTAAAGGAACACCAAGACTTCGCTCTAATTTATGTATTATGATTATGTTAATGCAACAATGCTCTAATTAGTTTGGCTCTGATGACTACAACAATCACTTGATCATTCTACCTCTAAATAAGAAAGTGATTGTTCGTCTTTGATAATTGCGTCAAACATCAAATTATCGATCTGTGTTTAACAATCAGTGCTTTGATGAAAAGTCGACATTCTAAAAAGTCAATGCTATAAAGAAGACAAATTTGTCCATCTTTTGTCCAACACTTTGAATCTGGTATTTTTTTGAAGTTCTATGTAACATACTCTGATTATGATATCCTGTGATCTCTTTGTCTCCATATCAAGATACGCCAATGACTATTTCTGAACAAGGTTTAATGGTGAATCAATATATGAAAATTTGATATGAAACTTCAAAATATATGTTGATTTCTTGTAATCAAGACAACTATAAGAAATCCTAAAGTTTCTTTATAAAAGGATATGTAACCCTAATTAATTAGGATAACAACGTCGCACTACAATAAGCACAACATACCTGTCTCCACACTCTTGCTCTTTATCCTTTATTTTGTTTAAGTGATAAGAAACAGTCTCAGCGAATACAACATTGTAAACACTCTTTTGTGAGAGTATTTAGAAAACCCTTAAACTTATTCTTTTGTGACACATGAAACACCATAAGCTACGATACGCTAGGTTAGTATAATAGTCTATAAATAGAACCCTTGTACATAATTCGTTTATTTAAGCTTTAGAAAAGAAAACCTTAAGCGTTCTCTTCATCATCCCCATTAATGAGCTAGCACTAAAACTGAGAAATCCCGTATTCGAGATTTATTCATATGGACTACGACGAGACGCTGTTGATAGAGCAATGTTCGTGATCATCATTCATCATTAGAACTTTGTAACGCTATAAAAGGTAATCTAAACACCCCTGATTCATGACCAATTGTAATGATCTGTGGAGGAAATTTTTATTTTATCCATTGCGTTTATTTGTTTTTACTAGAAATTTTTCTTCACTAAAATAATGACATGAAGTTGTCTAGCGTACATACAACATTGTAAACACTCTTTTGTGAGAGTATTATGAAAACCCTTAAACTTATTCTTTTGTGACATAGGGAACACCATAAGCTACGGATCGCTAGGGTAGTATAATGGTCTATAAATAGAACCCTTATATCATAATTCATTTATTTAAGCTTTAGAAAAGAAAACCTTATTCATTTTCTTCATCAGCCCCATTCATATCATAAATCAATTTAAAAGCGTTAAAGCATGAAAAAGCATTACGCATGGTGAAATGATAAATATATTGGAGCCAAGTTGGTTTTATACATAGAGTTTTGATGTTATCAAAAATATCTTACGCGAACAATATGTTTGACTTCACAAAGTAGGAAAGAAGATTCGTGTTTTTTAAGGCAATATAAGATAAGATTTGATTTAGATTTATAATTTAAGAAAATATTTGACCAAGTTTAAAAGAAGATATGGTCAAGATTTGAGGAAGATATGATCAACATCTTATAAATAATAAGATATGAATTATTTACAAGAAGATGTGATTAATATTTATCACAAGAAGATATCAATTATTTATAAGATGATATGATAAAGATTTATCTACAAGAAGATATGAGTTATTTAAAAGAAGATTTGATTAAGATTTATCATAAGAAGATATGAATTATTTATAAGCTTTTATTAATATTTATCACAAGAAGATATTAGTTATTTACAAGAAAATTTGATCAAAATTTATCTAAAAGATGATATGAATTATTTACAAGATTTATCAAAGAAGATATGAATTATTTACAAGAAGATATGATCAAGAATTGTTTACAAGAAGAAACACTTACAAGAAGATACATTTGTTATTTGCAAAGATATGACTCATATTTTGACAAAGGACAAAATACCAAATTGGACTTAATCATAGACCTACTTGTGAAAGTTCCAGAACTAGTCTAACACTAAGATCCCGCCTAAATGAAGTTTCATTTAAAGAATTTGTGAAAGTAATCTTAATATAATACGACCAATACCAATCTAAAGAATTTACAAACTCAATCTTAACAAAATATGAACAATATTATTATGAACAATTAACAAACTCAATCTTAATAAAATACAAGCAAAATCAATCTAGATTAACTGCTTAGATGGGATTCAAAAATTAAGAATTGACTTAAGAACATATTATCAAAAAACATCTTCAAAGTTATTTTTGAATAAGAGCATTGTTGACCAAGTTAGGAATGAAGATAAAATTCAGACTTAAACAAGGACTAAATTGAAGCCTTTTTTTTAAATCTAAAAGTAGATACTCAAGGCTGAAGAAGAAGATCATCGGAAAATTAGAAAATAATATAAGAACTCAAGCTCAAAATTACAAATTGATCTTAGAGTTCAAAAAGAGAAACACTTGTTCAAATGAAAAATAATTTCTAAGTGTTCTTCTTAGAGTGTGATAGTCATTATTATAATCAGCTTGTTAATAGAAACTACTCAAGTTTCAAACCTTTGTATTCAAACCCGATAGTGGTGTTAGTGTGTTTTCAACAATTTGAGTTTGTTATATTGTGTGGAGAAGACTTGGTTGATAGATTCAAGGTGTGTATGTTCCTCAAAAGTCTCGGGTTGTCACGCTATTTGAGAATACTGACTAAGAGGGTCAAGTGCTATGTAAATCAAGTTGTTGAATTAATGGATTAAATCATTCTAAATGAATGATTGAATGTTTCCAAGTTAGTAGTGAACCAGGGTAAATTACTTGTGTCAGTTTATTCTTGTATTCCTTATTTTTGTTATTGCTTCTATTCCAAGTAAATCATCAAGTTTGAACCAGTTTAATCAAATAATGAAAAAGTTGTCAACTTAGTCAAAAACAATTCAACCCCTGTTCTCGTGTTTACACTTTCAAAATAATCCAATAAACTCATGCAATAGACAAAGTTCAAATAATAAATTAAAGGATTCATCTAGTTTTACTAATCCCTTATAGTGGAATGTTATGTAACTCATGAAAAAGACAAAAGGTAGATATTAAAGAAGAATTACAAGAATTATTCATGAATGCTTCTTTATAATACCTTTTCAATGTTGTTAGAATCAACCTCCTTAAAATTTCCATTGCTTGGCACAAGTTTCTAGTCTCTAAACAAATGAAAATATCCCTAAAGCATTTTATATATTCAGTAGCGTCTCATGCACTCTAGCGCATGAAAAGGGCGATCAGGCCCACTTGGGACAAAAAAAGACAATTAGGGTTTTGCAAAAATGTGCCCCAAGCACATGGTAATGCGTTTCAGCGCACAACTTATGAGTTATAACTTATACTGCATTTTCAGCTCTTTCGGGTCCAAATGTCTTCATGAAAGTTGTAGCTATAGATTTTCACTTTCATTTGCAACTTATTTGAATCCATTTTGACATCTATGGTTAAAATATCTCACAATGGTCGTGTTGATTTATCACCGAATTACAACCCTACACTAAAACAATGAAACAAAGCAATACTATGAAGAATATGTACTTAATCAAAGAAATGAAATGTAAACACCCTTATATAGTTCAAGAACTAAAAATAAACAAACTATATCATATAAATCTAAAAATTAACAAATGAACACAGACAAAAAGGATAGTTACATACTATAAACTATAAAAAATGCATATGATGAAGAATAATCCCAACCTTAAACTTAGTATATTGTTTACCCCCCCAAGCAACAATGAAATTCAAATTTGGGTGACAATTAAAATCAAGCTTAAACTCAAAATTTCAAATCAAATCAAATTCAATCTTTAAAGTTCATGCTATTACAATACATTCATCATAATTAAAGTTCATTTAACATCTCAAAAGACATTAATTGGAAAAGTTAGTATGATACATTAAACATTCATCTTTCAAGTTTAACTCTCTCTTTATACCCTCATCAAAGTTTCTCTCAAGTGTTTCACAAAGGTTATTAATCTAACACTTAAATCCTAGAACATGCATCATCCTACCATAGTTTTGAAAAATTCTAGATAACAATTACAAGGCAACAAACACATAGACTTTTGGAGGACTTTTGGGTAAGGGTGAACATTGTTGGATAATAGGTAGTTAGTCTCAAATTATCCTATTAATGCATAAATTAATTGAGTAAGTATATGTAGTCAAAACAAGTAATAAAGTGAAAGTAAAGTATAGTTCGCACAAGGATTGTTACTAGTTCTGCAACTGTTGGTGCAAGTGCTGCAATAATGTTCGTTAGAAGATTAGTCAAAAAAACTATTTTCTGCAAGTGTTGTGCCCTTACAAACTTCATGAAGTCCAACCGCTTTCTTGGTTATATTAACCCAAGTAGATGACCACTAATAATTATTTGCTTTTATCTTCTCAATATGCCTTACATATTATTCATAAGACATGCTCAATAAAGATCATTTTGATGATGCACCAATCATTAGCCTTGTTGAGGGAACCAATCCATTATAGAAGGTATCCATTTGGGTCCAAATAGTTATCCCATGATGAAAACACTTCCCAACAAAATCCTTAAGCATTTCCCAAGCCTCAAATAAAGTTTCATCTTCAATTTGCCTAAATGAAGTGATGTGGTTCCTCTTTTAGGCATTCATCACAAGGGGACTACTTAATTAACTAACAAATTACATCTATTTATGCAAATAACCTTTTACATCAACTAAAAAATGTCACAAATTAGAGCTAAAAGTAAGTGCACTAGCACATATTTCTAAGAGTTATCACCTACTTTTTCATACTTTTGTTGTGGAGAGTCCCAAAATTGTTATATATAATCAGGATACACAAATTAAAATCAATTTTTTTTTTCATTTTTTTTTCCTTCAACAATAAGAACTAACAACAACCTTTTCGCTTTCTAATTTACAACCACCACAAAAATTAGAGGTTATTATCCCATGAGCAACCCCAAACATAGAATTTTACAAAGACCAGATAAATAATTTTCTACCTAGCTCCTTATAAGGTAGGTTAATTAAAATCAGGCCATTAACTTGTAATGTGACTAATAACTAAAAGAAATTGATAAAGGCTTAAAAGAGCTAACAAAGAAGAAAATATGCACAAGGTGGTCATAAAGGATCAAGGTTCCAACAAAAATAGCTCACTGTATACATAAATCACAAGTAATGCTATTAAGAATTAGTGCAAGTCCTTAAGAAATAATACATGATAGTCACATATTAAGAAATTACAATTTTAAGGCTCAAAAGCTCACAACTAAAATAATAGAGAAATTATGAACTATAAAAATTATGTCATGAAGTGCCTCACAACTTCCAATTCATTATGTCATGAAGTGACTCTACCACCAGTAAATGGTAGTGCTGTATTTCATAAAGAAAATGAAGTGGCATTTCCAACTTCTCTACCCCCTAGTTGTGCAACCTGCCCTACAACCACCATTGCAATCCTCCCTACCTAACAACCAACATCTCTAATGTTAGGTACATTTTCTTTTGATTTTATTTTGTTTTTTGTTGTCATCTTTTAAGTCCATTAATTTAAAAGTCATCTTTAATTAGGTTAGTGAATAAAGAAGATGTTGGCGAAAGGATTCCTAGACAATATAGGTTTAATGCTCGACTGAATGATGGATCAGTTGCGGCCTCTTATTTTGGTCAACCTATTACTGATGCAGATATGTTTGCTCAACCAAATGGATCTTTTGCTACCTCATATGTGTTGGAATCAAGTTGGTTTTACATTTAGAGTTTTGATGTTAAAAAAAGTATTTTTTGAAAGAAGATTCATGTAAATGAAGAAAATCTATAATTGCAAATCTATAAGAAGATTCATATTTATAATTGCAAAAAATCTAAATAAGATTTGGTTCAAATTTATAATTGAAGAAAATCTTTGACCAAGTTGAAAAGAAGATATGGTCAAGATTTAATGATGATTTGAAGAAGATTTGAAGAATATTTGATCAACATTTAATGAAGATTTGAAGAATATTTAATCAACATTTAATGAATATTTGAAGAAGATTTGATCAATATTTAATAAAGATTTGAAGAATATTTTATCATAAATTGAAAAAGAGTTTATTTGAAGAATTTACAAACTCAATCTACACAAAATAGAAATAGAATCAATTTGAAGAATTTAAAAACTCAATCTGAAAAAGATACAATTCTAAATTAAACAGGGACTAAATTGACGCCCAAATTTTCACTATAAATAGATACTTGTTCAGTTAAGAAGAACTCAAGCTCAAAGTTATCAATTCATCTTAGAGTTCAAAGAGAGAAACACTTGTTCAATTTAGAAATATTTTTTGAGTGTTCTTTTCTTATAATGTTAGAGTTATTATTAGTATTAGCTTTATTAGAAGCAACTACTAAAGGGTCAATGTTTTGTATCCAACCCGATATTGGTTTAATTCCTTCTTCAATCTGGGGATGTCAGGTTGTTAAGAGAAGACTTGGCATGTAGGGTCAAGGTGGTTAGTTCCTCAAAAGTCAGGGTTGTCAAGCTATTTGGGAAGACTGTCTAGGAGGGTCAGGTGCTTTGTAATTCAAGGTATTTGAATTAGTGGATTAAAGCCTTATGAATGAAGGGAATGGATTTATCCAAGTAAGTGGTGAACCAGGATAAAGCTACGTGTGAAATTATTTAAGCTTTTGTTGTTTGTTGCTTCTGAATCCAATTGCTTCTTGTCTATGTAAGTCAGCAAAACCAAACTAGTTTCTTTATTTAGTTATAAATTATCAAAAAGTTATCAACTTCGGCAAACACAATTCAACCCCCTTCTCGTGTTTGCACCTTTAATTTGTATTAGAGCTTGGTCTCAAGGCTGAGCACTTGACAGTGTTTGAGAAAAGATCCAAGGGTTTAGTATGTCTGGATTCAGTGAAGAAGCTGTTGGAGGAAATATCAAAAAACCACCTCGGTTTGATGGAGAACGTTTTGAGTATTGGAAATACAGGCTAAGAATTTTATAAATTTAATAAGATCTTGAACTTTAGGACTTGGTGGAAGATGGTTATATTGCTCCGAAGAATACTGATGGTATTGAAATTCCAAGAAAGGATATTAATGATGATCAGAAGAAGATGTACAAGATGCATCATAAGTCTAGAACATTCATGATAAATGCAAGCGCCTTCAAAGAGTTTGACAAGTGCACTAAGAAGGAGACAACAAAGAGCATTGATAATAGTCTAATTCTAACCTATGAAGGAAGCAAGCAGGTTCAAGAAGCAAAGACCAACCTCCTAGTCAAAAAGTATGAGTTGTTCAAGATGAAAGAAGATGAAGACATTGAAACAATGTTTTCTAGATTCCCAACCCTGGTCTCTAGATTAAAGGTACTTGATATGAGTTATACTATTGATGATCAAGTGAAGAAAATTCCTACGAGTCTAACAAGCAAGTTGAGACCTAAGATCACTGCCATTCAGGAAGCAACGAATTTGAATACTCAAAAGCTGGAAGAATTAATCAGCTCTCTTAGATCACATGAAATTATGCTTGAAGAAAATGAGCCCAAGAAGAAGAACAAGAATCCGGCCTTTAAATCTAAGCAGAAGAAGGTTCTAAAGACAACATCAGAATTTGAGGGTAGCGATTCACATGATCATAATCTAAACTCAAAGGAAGAAGAGATTGCTTTCATAACCAAAAATATTCAAAAGATATGGCACAACATAAAGAAGAAATTTCCACAAAGATATTCCAAGCAATCCAACAGAGGGAATGATGATAAATATTACAAATGATGATAATCCTAGACATATGAAGTCAGAATGTTCAAATATGGACAAACGAAAACACCAGATGAAAGAGTCGAAACTCAAGAAGAAAAGCTTAATGGCTACATGGGATAATTATGAGGAATCCTATGACGATGAACAAGCAGATTGAGTATCATGGCTCATACGAACTCTACCTCTGGATCCAACTCATATTCTGACTCCAGAAGTGAATCAACAAATGAAGAAATTGAGGTATTTTCTGAATTTACTCGATCTGATTTAATTAGTGCTATAAATGATTTTTTAAATATTAATCATAAATTGTCTTTAAAACTGAAAACACTTAGGAAACAAAATACAAATCTAATAGAAAAAATTAATGTTTTAAATAATCAAAGTACTGAATTTAAAATAGAAAATACAAATCTAAAAATTGATATTACTGTACTTAAGACAGATAATACAACTTTGAAAATTGTTATTATTGATTTGAAAACAAAAAATGCAATTATGAAAACCGACATTCTTGAACTTAAGGCTAAAAATCTAACTGTGAAAAGTAATTATAGTTCAACATTAATTGAAAATACCACATGTAACTCTGATAAGCATGAAGAAGCATTTCAACATTTTATTGATATTGCTATGGAAAGAAGCAAGTATGCATCTATGATTTATGAGGTTAGTAGGAATGGTAAAAGAGGAATAGGATTTCAAGAAAAAATACTTGAATCTAAGTTTATTCCCTCTGATGATTTATGTACTATTTTCTATAAGAAAGGCCACACCAAAATATCTAGTCATATGTTAAGCACATGGAAAGATAAGAAATCTTTAAAATCTAACATACCAGGACCCAACTAGATTTGGGTACCAAAGGATAAAATTGTTTATGTTGTAGATGTTCTAAGCAACCAAATTGAAACACTAGTCATGGTGTTTGGTCAATGGATGCTTGCAATATGTGAAGGCAAAAAGGTCTATGTTCCAAGACCTAACAAACATAAGCTAAATGATTATGGTGGAAGAAGGACTAGTTAGCACAATCCCTATCAGAACCAGAACTAGAACCATATGATGAACCAAAAATATCTGGAGTATCAACAGACTCAAAATTGGCAGAGAATTCACACACATCAACAAAATTGGAACTACCAGAAGAATCAAAATTACCATTAGAGAAACCTGATACATTAGTAGAAACAGAAATGGCAGATTCAAAGTCATAATTAAAAGACTTCTTTGAACACTCCAATAAAATTCATCAAGACTACAAACCTGGATGGAAATTCAAATTCCTTCATCCAAACTCTCTAATTCGAGAATATGCAAACTTAGAATATGAAAACCAAAAAAGAAAAACTAAGAGGGTTTTCAAAGTGAAAGTGAAACTGTTAACATATAGGTAATATCTTTCTTTAAATTTAATTATTGTCTGATATTATGTTTACTGTGATAACAAGAAGTTGGATCTTAAAAAAAATCAAAGCTAGATAAGTATTTTGCAGGTTCTTAAGAGTTTAAGAGGAATGATGTTTGAGATTTAGTACCTAGACCAAAGAATATTATTGGAACCAAGTGGATTTTCAGAAACCATTTAAATGAAAAAGGTGAAGTGGTCAAAAACAAGGCAAGACTTGTCGCACAAGGCTACAGTCAATAAGAGGACATTAATTACACTAAGATATTTGCTCTAGTGGCCAAGTTAGAAGCTATTCGTATTCTACTTTCTTTTATTGCAAATAATAAAATTACATTATTTCAAATGGATGCTAAAAGTGTTTTTCTAAATGATTATATAAGTGAAGAAGTTTAACAACCCACAAATTTTGAAAGTTTTAAATTTCCAAATCATGTTGTTATACTTAGAAATCTATGTATGATCTAAAACAAGATCCTAGGGAATGATGATATGATAGATTCAATAACATCTTGATTAAAAATAACTTTGAAAGAGGAGAAACAAATAGGAGATTACAAAATCAATAGGAGATTACATTCTTATTATTCAAATTTATGTTGATGACATTAATTTTGGGTCTACTAATGGCATTCTTTGTCAAGAATTTTCTAAATTGATGCAGCTTGAATTTCAAATGAGTATGATTGAGGAACTTAAGTTCTTCTTAGAGACAAAAATTTATCAAAGTCAAAAAGGTGTATACATTCATCAAACTAAATATAAAAAAGAGTTTCTTAGGAAGTTTAAAATGAGTGATTGCAAAATTATGGCTACACCAATGCAGCCTACTTGTTCACTTGAAAAATATGATTAAGGCGGCAACAAAAAAAAAAGATTGTCCAAAAACCCTATAGAGGAGTTATAGGATCCCTATTGCACCTTCCCGCTTCAAGATCTAACATTATATTTCATGTACAAGATTTCAAGCTAACCCTAGGGAATCACATTTAACTATTGTTAAAAGAATCCTTAGATAACTAAAGGGCACCGCCAACATTACCTTGTTCTACAAGAAACCTTCTAAGTACACACTTGTTGGATACTATAATTTAGGTTATGTTGGAGATAAACTTGAGAGAAAAAGCACTAGTGGCAAATGCATCTTTTTAGGTTAAAACTTAATATCTTGGTCAAGTTAGATATAAACCATCATTGCAATGTCAACATTAGAGGCTCAATACATTTCAGAGGATTCTCAACTACTTTGGATGACACATCAACTTGAATCCAACATTCCCATTTACTGCGACAACACTTCTGCCATTTGTCTAACGAAAAACCCTATCCTACATTCTAGAGATAAACACATAGAGATCAAACACCACTTCATTAGGGACATTGTTCAAAAAGGGTAATCAACATTCAGTTTGTAGACACTAAACATCAATGGGTTAACGTTTTCACCAAACCACTACATGAAGATAGGTTTAACTTCATCAAGAAAAACCTACACCTTACCTTCATACATGACTGATGTTGTGGTCACTTCAAATTAGTTTAGTTTTATATTTATTATTATATTTTCTTGTATAATGTTATATTTATTTTATTCAAAAAAAAGAAAAAACTAAAAAAAAAGAAATACGAACAAAAAAGAGAAAAAGGGAAAGAAAAAAAAAGGTGACTTAGTTTCATTTTGAAGTCTTTTTGTCTGATGAAAAAAGGGGGGAAATATATTTGGTAAAGTGGAGATATATAAAAAATACAAGTTTTGTCATCATCAAAAATGGGGAGATTTTTGGAACCAGTTGGTTTTACATTTAGAGTTTTGATGTTAACAAAAGTATTTTATGTAAACAATATATTTGACTTCAAAAAGTATGAAAGAAGATTCTTGTAATTGAAGAAAATCCAAAATAAGATTTTATTCAAATTTATAATTGCAAAAAATCTAAAATAAGATTTGATTCGAATTTATAATTGAATAAATTCTTTAACAAAGTTTAAAAGAAGATATGGTCAATATTTAATGAATATTTGAAGAACATTTGAAGAATATTTGATCAACATTCAATGAAGATTTGAAGAATATTTGATCAATATTTAATGAAGATCTGAAGAATATTTTATCAACTTTTAATGAAGATTTGAAGAGTATTTGATCAACATTTAATGAAGATTTGAAGAAGATTTGATAAAAAAATAATAAATATTTCATCATAAATTGAAGAAGAGTTTATTTGAAGAATTTACAAACTCAATCTACAAAAAATAGAAATAGAATCAATTTGAAGAATTTACAAACTCAATCTGAATAAGATACTATTCAGAATTAAACAAGGGATAAATTGAAGCCCAAATTTTCACTATAAATAGATACTCAAGATTGAAGGAAAATGGCATCGAAAAACAAAAAAGAATAACTCATGTTCAAAGTTCTCAATTCATCTTAGAGTTCAAAGAGAGAAACACTTGTTCAGTTTAGAAATATTTTATGAGTGTTATTTTCTTATGGTGTGAGAGTTATTATTATTATTATTATTATTATTATTATTCTCAACTTTGTTAGAAGAAACTACTCAAGGTTCAATCTTTTATATCCAACCCGATATTGATTTAGTTCCTTCTTCAGTCTGGGATTGTCCGGTTGTTAGGAGAAGACTTGGTTTGTTGGATCAAGGTGGTTAGTTTCTCAATAGCCGGCGTTGTCAGGCTGTTTGGAAAGACTAGCTTGGAGGGTCAGGTGCTTTGTAATTCAAGGTATTTGAATTAGTGGATTAAAGCCTTCTAAACGAAGGGACTAGATATAGACAAGTAAGTTGTGAACCAGGATAAATCCATGTGTCAAATTATTTATGCTTTCGTTGTTTGCTGCTTCTGAATTTGATTTCTTCTTATCTAAGTAAGTAACGAACACCAAACTAGTTTATTTATTTATTTATAAATTATCAAAAAGTTATCAACTTCGGCAAACACAACTCAGCCCTTTTCTCATGTTTGCACCTTCAATATGTTGGTCAACATGTTGATCTTGTTGCTCATCTAAATGGATTCGTTGTCGATTCTTTTGTTTTTCAGGCTTTAATACTGCTTTCAAACATTGTAATTGATGGTTTCAATCCACAACCTAATCCCTCCGATGTTTGTAAATCAAACTTTGAATTTTCATCAAATTAAGGGATAGAAGAAATGCCACTGGTAAATTTGTAATATAATAGGTATATTATTATTATATAATTTTTGATTATTTGTTATATTTAATGAAAACTTATTAGGTTTAGGGTTTGGTAGCTTGTTTATCAGAGAGAGATTGTATTTACAAATTCATTAGAGGCACATTGATAGCTTGTTTATTAGAGACAATCACAACTTTAGCAGATCTTCTAGAGCATTGCATTGTTTTGCTTATTTATCTTATCCAATCATCAGATGATGCAGTGTATGGTCTTTCAAGTCTGTGACAAGGGAACTACATACTTAATTAAACTTATTAGTGCTATAAATTATTTTTACAAAATTATTTTTGCTATCATCAAAACAATCAGGAGTCATGGTTTTTCAACCCAACTTTGTTATAACTATCCCCCCCCCCCCCTTTTGATGATGACATACAACTATTATTGTGAATAGCTTTTCTTTTTAATAGATGATATATGCAAAATTGTTCAAATACAAGTAGTAAAGCTCCCACTTAAAATGAACAAGTTTTCAAAAAAGAGTGGAGTACTATAATTCGATAATGAGGGTTTGCTAAAAGATAATAAATTGTTCTCAAAATACATTAAAAGCATATATTATGTCTTTTGTCATCAAACAAAAAGAGTTGATCTAGAGAAGTAAATCACAAAAAAAAATGATGTAAGTGTTATAATTAGATGAAGAATGTTGGGCATTAAAGATTGAATAATACATTAAATATAGTGAAAATCAATACACAAAAGGAAAGAAAAGCAAATGTAAACTTAATGTTAGGATTGGTCAATCTAGCTAAGATCAGTCCTAAGGTATTTTGAATGGACTCCTCATTCTTGGTTGTCTATTCCATGAACACATCCATGTTTGCTTCTTGTCGATCAAAGTCTCCCTTCTTTACAAATTGAGATTGGTCACAAGAAGGTGCAGATGGAATGGAATAAGAGTCTTCAGAGGCAGATTTTGAAGAAACAACAGCAGGAACGTCCAATAGAGTTAACTCAGCTTATGAGTTATTCACAAGAAACTTCAATGGTGCCAAAAGGATTAACCATTGGTGGTTCCAAATGAACATAGATACATGGAAAGCTATCTTCACTCGATGCACCTTCTGATGTAGCAGACATTTGCTTTCTATTCTGGTCTCCACGAGGTTTTTGAAAATGCAAGACCCAAAGGTAAAGGATCTCATCAGTATGTATGAAAGCACTCGAGTTCTGAGCAGCCAAATGCCTTCCATGTTTTCTCTAGTCTAGGTTGTGACAAAAGAAAGAACATCGTCCCTTTGATTGGAGTCTTCATCAAAATCCAAACTTTGAGCATTCATAATCCTAATCTTGTTATTTTTAGCAGTAAAAGAGGTCATGAATGAGTCAAGGTTTGACAAGCTAGAAGGAAATGAGAGATTAAAAAAGGCTAGGTCATCTGAGAATGTTTCATAGGCTAGATCATCGACACCTTGAGTTTTTGTCTTAGTTGTTATGTGGATAGGATCTACAAGCATATGTGAGAGAGTGTCAAATGCAGGTGTGGAAGGAATGGGTGAGGTTATTTGGGTAGCTGTTTGTAGAGGGTTACTGTAGAAAGGGAATACTGTGGGGAAATTCAGTATTAAAAGGATATGGATTTAATCTATATCTAAGGGTAACAAAACATTCTACTATAGTTGCCTCAAACATCTCATCTGAGGCATTTGTATTTGAAGAAGAGCTCAAAAAAATAGTAAATGTATTTGAGGTTGTTTTGTTTGATCAGAGGAGGGTGGAGGTTTAGCTAGTTCAGGTTCAGACAAGTCATTACCATTATCCCTTATAATATTAGCAGAGGAATGAATAGACTCAAAAGTGAAATTTACTTTATGTCTCTTTCTCAAGATAAAGTTTTCTTTTTCCTCATTGGTGTTGACATTATCTTCTTCTTCCATTATTGCAATAGATACCCTGATTGTCCTTTTTCTTTTCTTCTCAAACTCTTGAGGTGTTGTTGGCAGAGATAAGCGGATTGGAGGCATTTCTTGAATTGAGTGGTACATCCTTAGATACTCTTGAATTACCTCTATTATCTTTCGAAAAAATTGGTGTGTACGAATCTCCAACCAGGAAAGGAATATCTTGAGATCAACTAGACTGTCTTGAGAGCCTCTTGACTTAAGTGCTTGGTTTTATTTTGTCCTTGATAGAAATGAACCTTATTTTGATGATATTTTGGATGTTGAATACTAGTGCAGGGGAGGATACCAAGTGCTCATCTTGAACAACTCCTCCCAATTCCTCTAAATGTACTGACTTGGAGTAGACATTAGGATCTTTAAAAAGTTACTTGTTGATTTTTATGCGAGCCAACCCTTGATTCATATCCATTTTCAATTATCACACCTTCATTCAAACATTTGGTAATAGTAGCAATGGTTTGTTGAGTGACTTTTATGGAAAATCCTAAAACATATTGGAGACTTCTCCATCTCTGTTCGCATCAACAAACCTCTAGAACGTTTTAACTAGAATGCCAAGAGTAGAATGTTGATCTAGGTTAAAGTACTTAAACCATCCAATACCAACAAAATCTTCAATGAAGTCGAACTCGTTCTTAGTGAGATTAGAGAAATAAATTTGAAGTTCATTGAGGGTATCAAGTTGATCCATATTATATGCCATAAAGGGGTAGAAGAAATTTTCTCGATGGTAGAAGAAAAGGTGGAACTTGAAGCCATTAGAGAATTGATGAGAGGTTTCTAAAGTTTGAAAAAATGGAAAAAGCGTGACAAATACATACGAGTAATGAGTGACTTGATTGTTGGTGTTTTTGATAAAACGATTGGGTTTCTAAAAGATAACAACAATAACTACCATGCATGTGTTAACACATAAGAAATGACACATGTCATAAAATCACAAACTCACACATCTTTTCAAGAAAATTGTTCATTATGAAATAAATTAAATTTTAAGCAACTAGAGATAGAGGAAAAATTCAATTCATCAGAGATAGAGCGTACACATTTAAGCAATTAATATGTTTTACCATAAGTAGAGGTATACAAGGATTCCAACATTATTCCTTTATAAATTAAATGTTTAAATTTTTCTTTATAAAATTAAATTTGTCTTCAGTAAGATATTTTGTAAAGATATCTACCCATTGTTGATCAGTGTCAATGAATTTATGTCTAATTTACCCTTCTCGACATAATCTCTTATAAAGGTATAATTAATCTCTATATGTTTTTCCTTCGAATGAAAAATAGGATTTTTGGTTAAACATTTAGACGATGTATTATCACAAAAGATAAGAATGTTACTATCATTAATTTCTATATGTTCTAGTTGATGTTTCATCCACAGTGGTTGAGTGTTATAGTTGGTTGCTGAAATATATTTTATTTTATTTGTAGATAGAGCAAGGGTTCCTTTTCTTTTGCTTGACTAGGAGATCAAATTTTTCATCAAGGAATGTACAACTACCAGTAGCGTTTTCTCATTCTAATTTATCTCCAACATAGTTAGCATCACAAACACCTACCCATCTGTACTAAGACGATGGCTTATAACAAAGACTAAGATTAGTAGTTCCCTTCAAATATCTAAAGATCCTATTGATTATAGCCTAGAGCTACAAGTCTAGCTTTATTTCTTACCACTTCACATTTCTCATTTAAATTGTTTCAATAAGACTTGGTTCCAAACAACTTATTTTCTTTGGGCTTGAGTACAAGATCCCATACATCATTTCTCTTGGATTGATTTAGTTTTTTTTGCATACATCCCTCCATCATCTGATAGAGCTTCGTCTATTATTGTTGGCTCGATTTTAGACAAAAGTCCAAACATTGATGTTTCTTTAAAAGCATATTTGGTCTTCAAAGGATCACTTAAATTTCCTATGATCAGAGAATCTGGATATGATGATTCATATTTTCATCCAAGATTAGGTTCCTGATAACTTTGATTTGCAGATGGTGCGCCATTGCTTGTTCTTGTATTGTCAAGTATATATTCTAGTTCTTTAGAGAGAGACTTTATTACTTCTTGTGATTTCTCTAATTTTTCTAATATTTGTAAATGTGCAAAATCATTATTGAGATTTGATATTTTATGGTCAAGCATTTTGTCGTCAAACTTGACATGGATTGATTCCTCAACAATCATTGTCTATTTGTTGTATACTTTATAGGTTTTTGATGTTTTAGAGTATCCCAAAAAGGTGCACTTTTGAAATAGTGAATCAAACTTGCTAAGATTTTCTTTGGTGTTCAAAATATAACATATGATACCAAATGGATGAAAATATGAAATGTTGAGTTTTATTCCTTTCCATAGTTCACTAGGTGTCTTATTAAGGATAGGTCTTACATATATTTTATTCTAAATATAACATGTGGTATTCACTGTCTTTGTCCAAAAGTGTTTGACAACATTAATTTCATGAAACTCGTGTGTGTCATGTCTTGAAGAGATCTACTTTTCCTTTCTCCAACACCATTTTGTTGGGATGTTCTAGGAGAAGAAAAATTGTGTAGAATTTTGTTCTCTTCACCAACATGATCACAACGAATTGTCGTAATACAAAAATATTAACCAAGATTTATCTACAACAAAATATGAACAAAATCAATTTGAAGAATTTACAAATGCAATCTAAATAAAAATACAAACATAATCATTATTAATAATTTACAATCTTAATCTAAACAAAATAGGAATATAATCAATCTAAAGAATTTACAAACTCAATATGAACTAAATACAATTCATAATTAAATAAGGAATAAATTAAAGCCCAAATTTTAGAAGCAAACAATGCTGAAGAAGAAAATCATCGAAAAAAATAAAAGAGTAGTCTTAGAGTTCAAGGAGATAAAACTTGTTTGAATGAGAAATATTATCCAAGTGTTTTTTCTTAGAGTGAGAATTATTATTATTATTATCAGCTTTTCTAGAAGCAAACACTTAAAGTTTCAATCTTTTGTATTCAACTTGATAGTGGTTTAGTTCCTTTTCAATCTGGGTTGTAAGGTTGTTAGGAGAAGACTTGGCTTGTAAGATCAAGGTGGATAGTTCCTCAAAAGTTTGGGGTTGATGACAGATTGTTTGGGAAGACTAGTTTGGAGGGTCAGGAGCTTTGTAAAACAAGGTATTTGAATTAGTGGATTAAAGCCTTTTGAATGAGGGGACTGGATGTAGCCAAGTTAGTGGTGAACCAAGTTAAATCTATGTGTATAATTATTTATATTTTCATTACTTCCTGCTTCTGAATCCAATTGCTTCTACTCTAAGTAAGTCTCCAAAACTGAACTAGTTTATTTATTTATTTATAAATCATCAAAAAGTTATCAACTTTGGCAAACACAATTCAACTCTCCCTCTTGTGTTTGCACCTTTAATTGACATCAGAGCTTGGTCTCAAGGTTAAACACTTTATAGTGTTTAAGAAAAGATCCAAGGGTTCAATATGTTTGGATTCAGTGAAGAAGCTATTGGAGGAAACATCAACAAACCGCATTTGTTTAATAGAGAACATTTTGAGCACAGGATGAGAAGTTTTTATATTTTATAAGATCTTAAACTTTGGGACTTGGTGGAAGATGGTTATATTGCTCCGAAGAATACAAATGGTATTGAAATTCCATGAGAGGAGTTTGACACGTGCACCAACAAGGAGCCAACAAAGAGTATTTAGGATAGTTTGATTCTGACCCATGAAGGAAACAAGCAATTTCAAGAAGCAAAGGTCATCCTCCTAGTAAAAAAGTATGAGATGTTCAAGATGGAAGAAGATAAAGACATTGAAACAATGTTTTCTAGATTTCATATCTTGGTCTCAAGACTAAAGGTACTTAAGAAGGTCCATACTTTTTACCACTAACAGATGCAGTCGTTATTTGACCAAATAAATTAAGGTGTAAAATTTGAAATGTTCTAGAAGTGGAAACAACATTCTTTGAAGCAAAAGATGATTTTGTTTGTTTCATTTTCTTACATGCCTCACAAAGAACATATGCTTCATATCTTAGATTTGTCAAGCCTTTGACTAGGTTAAATCTTTTCTACTTTGAGGTTAATCTCAAGTTTGAAGGTGCAAAACGAGAAGGGAGTTTGTATTGTTTTTGCCAAAATTTATAACTTTTTAATAATATATTAAAAACATTGGTACAACTTTGGTGACTTAGTTGGAGTAAAAGCAATCGGATTCAAATGCATTAGACAATGAAAGCATAAATAATTCGACACATAGATTTATCACGGTGCACCACTAACTTGGCTACATCCAGTCCCCACATTACAAAACACCCAACCCTCCAAGTCAGTGTTCCTAAATAGCTTGACAACCCAAGAATTTTGTGGAACTAGTCACCTTGACTCTACAAGTCAATTCTTCTCCTAACAACCTAACAACCCCAGATTGAACAAGGATGTAAACCATTATCAGGTTGGATACAAAAGTTTCTAACTATAAATGTTTGCTTCTAACAAATCTGATAATAATAATAATAATAATAACACTCACACTCTAAGAAAAAACACTTAGAAAATATTTATGACATGAACAAGTGTTTCTCTCTTTGAACTTTAAGATGAATTTGAAATTTTGAGATTATGAGTTCTTCAACTCTTTACTAATTTTCGATGATCTTCTTCTTTAGCCTTGAATATCTATTTATAGTTAAATTTAGGTTTTTAATTTATTCTTTGTTTGATTTTGAATTGTATCTTTACTTCTAGCTTAGTCAACAATAATCTTATTCAAAAATAATTATGAATAAGATTTTTTTTTGATAATATGTTCTTTAGCTAATTCTTTATTTATGAATTCAATCTAAGCAGTTTTTCTAGATTGATTTTATTTCTCCGTATTTATTCAGATTGAGTTTGTAAATTTTTCATATTGATTCTATTCAGATTTTGTTGTAGGTAAATGTTGATCAAATTTTCTTCAAATCTTGACCATATCTTTTTTTCACCTTTGTCAATGATTTCTTCAATTATAAATCTGAATCAAATTTTGTTTTAGATTTTCTTCAATTATAAATTAGAATCAAATCTTATTTTATATTTTCTTTAATTATAATTTTAAACCAAATTTTATTTTAGATTTTCTTAAATTTATAAACCTGAATCAAATCGTATTTTATAATTTATTTAGTTATAAATTTGAATCAAATTTTATTTTAGATTTTCTTTCAAAATCAAATCTTCTTTCATAGTATTTGAAGTCAAATATATTTTTCTAACAAAACACTTTTGTTATCATCAAAACACTAAGTATAAAACCAATTTGGTTTTAACCTTTTATGGCATGTCCCAACCTTTTATGTCAAATTAGTTGTTCTTGTTTTTCAAAATCAAATAAATTTATTTTATGAATCTTTTTTTTTCTTTGACCATTAAGTAGTATATATCTGTTTGTTTGACTAATTTCCATACATATCGATTGAAGACAACATCATAATTGTTAATACTTATATAACTTATATATGCTTAATAAGTTATGCATTAGTCCTCATCAAAGTCGTCCCAAGTAGTCATTAAACTTCTCTTCTTTACATTGAAGTCTTTTCTTTGAGAATTTCCATCTAAAGTGTAAGACACTTTGATTTTAAATGTTCTAGTTCTTTGCATTCATATCAGATGATTTTCTTCTTCTATGTTTTTTCTTTTCTTTCTATACTATTTGGGGATCGTTTGAAATCCTTTTTGGAAAATGGTTTATTCTTGTTGGTCCACATGCACCGGATTTTCTTTGAAATAAATGATAGCTCTTCATCATTCGAGTCTTCACTCTATGACTTTCATATTCACTCTCCTCTAAGTCATCTTTAGCTTGCAGAGCCGTAAAAATTTCTTAGTTCCTTTAGATTTGAGAGCCAAAGACTTTGACTTCCTTTTTTATTCTTCTTCAACTAGTTCGATCTCATCGAACATGAGTGAACTCATCAGCTCTACTAGAGGATATTTGTTAAGGTCTTTAAACTCCTGAATTGTTTTTACTTTTGGTCTCCACTTGTTAGGTAGACTTTTAAGGATCATCTTAACTTGATCAATTGTAGTGTAACTCTTTTAGAGAACCTTTAAACTAGAGACTAGTTTGGAATGTAGAGAACATTTTCTCAATGTCTTCATCATCTTTCATTTGAAAAATTTCATACTTTCTTACAAGTAAATTTTCCTTAGCTTCCTTCACTTGTTTATTTCTTTCATTGTTGAGAACCAAAGCATCAAAGATGTTTTTTCCTGTCTTTTTATTGTTGCATTTTTCAAATTCTTTGAATATCATAGCATTCATTATAGTGGTTATGGCTTTATGATGCATATTGTATTGTTCTTTTGCTTAGTATTGAGAACATTTCTAGATATTTCAACACCAGCAGCATCATTAGGAATTTCACAACCATCTCGACTATGTCCCAAAGTTCAGGATCATGTGATGTAGAAACTTTTCATACAGTCCTTCCAATATTCAAGTCTCCCTATCAAACAAATGAGGCATGTTAATATTTCAACATGTAGCTTCATCACAAGAAGTTAGTCATAATAAGGAATAAAATCTTTACACAAATAAGTGCTTAGCCTTGAGAATGAACTCTGATGTCAATTGTAGAGAGAAAAATACAAGAAATTGGGGTTTGAATTGTGTTTTATTTCAAAAAAAAAAAAACTTAATTATAAGTTGGCATTGTTAAAAGCAAGAAAAAATTAAGAGATAAGGAAAGCAACACAAGCCAAACTATCCTATTTCACCACCAATACGATAACAATGTCTAGTCCCTTCACATTAAAGGATTTAATTCACTAATCACCGATAATATCACACTTTGAACACCTACTACTCAATACAATTGTATTCAACTATTCTCAACCTTCTAGATTAGTACAATCAAGTTGTTTAGGATAACAACTACTGTTGGGCTAAGTTACAAATAATGTTTTAAGTTTATTTTAGGAATAACTCTCACACGAGAATGCTTACAATGCTATCTAATGTATTTGATGTTTTCAAATAAACAATATAAAGTTATCCACTAGTTCATATATTTGACGACGATAGGTTTCTTGGACTCTTTTTAGCGAAGATCACACGTTGTTTTATAGAGAAACTTCTAGGCAATTAGGGTTGCTAACTGTTGTTGCATGAAATTAGTAAGTAACATAATGGCTCGTTTCAAATCTTCAGAGATTTTGAATCAACATTAAAAACTTGTCTAAAATTTGTTTTTCAAAGTACGTCGAGAGCTCATTTTTCAAAGTACGTCGAGAGCTCATTTATAAAGTCATTCATAACTTTAGCCGATCTTCTAGAACATTGTCTAGAGGATGTAACATAAAGTTTGACAAAGAAACTACACACTTAATTAAACTTATTAGAGTTTTAGGTTGTTACTACAAAATAATTTTTATTATAAACACAACAATTAAGGGTTATTATTCTTCCACCCAAGTTAATTGTAACATTATTAGGATTTTAAAAATACCCGTTAAAACAATTTGTATTCTTTTTTATTATAAAGAAATAGAATTTTTATATGAATTAGAATATTTAATAATTATATAAATTTTTATAAAATCTTTATGTAAACAATAATGTTTATTGAATTATAAAAGTCGAAAAAATATAAGAGTAAATTTGTTATATATTTTATATGATTAATATTATCTTTCTTTAAATGGTATAAAGAACCAATTTGTAATTTAGTATGTTCAAAACACCATTTTTATTTAGTATTTGTATATATGTATTCACAAACACGATGACAAGATTAATTTTGTTATTTATATAAGATTAAT
>JBBPBS010001272.1:19676-60469 GCA_037974835.1 Cicer judaicum | reverse complement strand
AATTAAATTTCAATATTTAATATCTCTTTATATTTTTTATATCCTTATAATTTTTTTTATGCTCGCTGTGTTAGATTATAAATTTAAAAAAGTTTCATTCTGCTTTACCCAATCATTTCAATACTTTTTCTAGTATAGGGTTTTAGTAAATTTTTTTACAAAATGTATCAAATAATTCAAATAGTGATAACTAATAAAATAGTGATAACTAATAAGAAAGATTGTCTCCACATGTAGTGTGTTTCATTTAAATATGCAATAAAATTAATAACGTGAGTAAAATATTGAATAATTGGTTAGTTTAGTAAAAATAAAAGAAAAATTTATGGAAAAGAATTATTAGGATTTAAAAGAAGATTTGATCATTTGAATTAGCAGCAGAAAATATAAATGTTAAAAGATGACACACAACTCATTCAATACACTCAAATTTTGGCACAACACTTTACACAAGTGAAAAGGATTTTTCCCAATAATACTGTTGTTAAAGATTGAATTACAGTTTTTTCTTATTTGCATGTGTATTTCTTTTTCTTTCTCAATTTGATTTTTACTTATTGATGTTTTTCTCTACCACAAAAATGAAGTTATCTTCAATTTCTTATTCATCTTTTAAAACTCAACCATTTATTTAAATAATCTCTTACATTAACTCTCAAATCGTTCGATTGAAACTTGATTAATCTTCATGACAACAACCAGTTTAACATCTTTGATTTGAAAGTCTTTTTCTTATGAATCTTCAGATAAAATTTGAGGAGGTGACATTTGTTTTCAAATAATACTTTTTATGTAACACTCTTCTTCTATTTCCATGAACAATAGATCTTCATCTTCTCGTGGTGGGACATAGTAATCAAAACAAATGTCATTGCTATGTCTTCCGTAAAAATCATATTATATTCAATCAAGGCTAAGAGAGACTCTATAAAAATCAGACATATATATACCGAGTGTTAATTTTTTTTTTTAGTACATAGTAATTTTGATTTCTTAATGTGTAAGTCGTTATTGTTTTAGTCTTTGAATGTGTCAAATTTACTAACACAATCCAAGTGTCTCTTTTGTTACTAATTTAATGGACCACATTGACTAACATAAGACAAATTTGTTGCATAAGTTAACTAACAAAAAATATTTCCATAAACAATAGATCTTCATCTTCTCGTGGTGGGACATAGTAATCAAAACAAATGTCATAGCTATGTCCTCCGTAAAAATCATGTTATATTCAATCAAGGCTAAGAGAGACTCTATAAAAATCAGACATATATACACAGAGTGTTAATTTTTTTTTTAGTACATAGTAATTTTGATTTCTTAATGTGTAAGTCGTTATTGTTTTAGTCTTTGAATGTGTCAAATTTACTAACACAATCCAAGTGTCTCTTTTGTTACTAATTTAATGGACCACATTGACTAACATAAGACAAATTTTTTGTTGCATAAGTTAACTAACAAAAAATATTTCCATAAACAATAGATCTTCATCTTCTCGTGGTGGGACATAGTAATCAAAACAAATGTCATAGCTATGTCCTCCGTAAAAATCATGTTATATTCAATCAAGGCTAAGAGAGACTCTATAAAAATCAGACATATATACACAGAGTGTTAATTTTTTTTTTAGTACATAGTAATTTTGATTTCTTAATGTGTAAGTCGTTATTGTTTTAGTCTTTGAATGTGTCAAATTTACTAACACAATCCAAGTGTCTCTTTTGTTACTAATTTAATGGACCACATTGACTAACATAAGACAAATTTTTTGTTGCATAAGTTAACTAACAAAAAATATTTCCATAAACAATAGATCTTCATCTTCTCGTGGTGGGACATAGTAATCAAAACAAATGTCATAGCTATGTCCTCCGTAAAAATCATGTTATATTCAATCAAGGCTAAGAGAGACTCTATAAAAATCAGACATATATACATAGAGTGTTAATTTTTTTTTTAGTACATAGTAATTTTGATTTCTTAATGTGTAAGTCGTTATTGTTTTAGTCTTTGAATGTGTCAAATTTACTAACACAATCCAAGTGTCTCTTTTGTTACTAATTTAATGGACCACATTGACTAACATAAGACAAATTTTTTGTTGCATAAGTTAACTAACAAAAAATATTTTTGAGATCTGATGTGACTAACAATTGTAATTTTAATAACTTCATGGACTATAATGACATCATCTCTCATGTATTTATTTAAAGAAGAAAATGACTTTTTAGCTAATATATATTTTCTGTAACATCATAATACTATAAAATAGTATATTTTCATGGTCTACTAAAAATCATACGAAACCTTATATGCCCCATCATTTTTCATTAGCTTAGCGGTTACACTTATATATATGGACACGAGAAGTATCCCAAATTCTAACCCTCACCTCAACAAACAAATTTCTTTTCAACTAGAGTTGTATATATGGGAAGACACGACTATTTACTTTCTCTTATATTTTTTCTTTTCTAAAGTTAGCTATAATAATGGCAACAAATATTCTATCAAAAAAAATAATGACAATAAATGTGTATTTGTCTACCAATTCTTATTATGAATTTTAGAAAATAAAATCTACATTTCACCTTCATGGAATTATTACGATGTTTCTTATTGTGACCGTAGGTACTTTTATTTCTCTATATATATTGAACCAAAGTGCAATTAAAAATAAATATACTTGAGTTTTACTTGTTAAAATATGGAGAGAAAAATAAATATTGAATTTGAAGATCAAAACGAAGAAAATAAATAAAGGTTTAAATATGTTTTTTTTGTTTATGTAAATATAACACTTTTTAGTTTTAGTCTCTGTAAATTGTTTTGTTTGAATTTCATCTCTATAATTATAGAAAAATTTACTTTTGTTCCTAAACATCAAGTGAACATTATAAAAATGTGAACCAACAAACGAAGAAAAACATGGATCAATCATAGCATGCCAATTAGAATATAAATTTAAATATTAGAATAATTTACATATTTTGTTTCTATTTTTTTTTATTTAAATTGTATTCATGGATCAAAGATCTAGAAAGTGAGTTTCAGAATTCTCTTCATCAATCCAACAATCTATATTTTTCCTCACTCAATTCAATCTATGTCCCTTCATTATTCTTACTGCACTTAACACAATTTTTTTTATTAACAACTCTACTTCCAATCTGACATTTCCCCTCTATTATATCTCAAAAAATCATCAACCACAAATTTACATCAATTAACATATCAATCTTCATTCTTCATTTACGCCAAAATCAAAATCAATTTTCTCTCAACAGAGAGGCAAGAAAGAATGAGACAATTAACTAACCATAATATACACCTAAAAATTCCAACAACAATCCCTAAAAATTGAAATTCAAAATCTCCAATATGTAGTCTCTAATGACAACAACAACCACATGAAACCCTCTTTAAACTTTTTTTTTTCTTCGATGTTTTTATCTTTTGACTGCCTTGTATATTTGTTTTTTTTCCTCCTTTTTATGTTTTCTTTTTGCTTGTTATAAATTTTTTCTAGGTGAGATTTTCAGTGTTTTTAGTTGGGGTCTATAGGTTGGATTGGTTGGGATATATGAGTTGATACTTTATGAGTTTTTAGGTTGGGATCAAGGAGATAAAATATTCACTTTTTTATATTGAAAATCAAATATTCACATTTTTAAATGGAACTCAAGTGTTGATGTTCGTATGGTATTAGTTGAACACTTTTTAAGTTTTTTTTTTTTAAAGAGAAAACTGATATATTTTAATTCTATTGGAGGTCTAGAGTTTAGGTTAAATAAAATGTTATGATTTAATTTTATTCATATTATTTTAAATTAATAAGTGTAATTATTTAATTAATTTTTATTTCTCCTAACAAAGTTTGTCATTAACAGTTTTTATAATTGGGAATGACTATTTTAAAATAAAAATTTATTTACAGAAATATAAATCAAACAAAAAAATTTACGGCACCAAAATAAAAGAAAAAAATTATAATTCCAATAACCAAATACATATTTAAATTATAAATAAATTATAGCACGAATATTTATGCCAAATATTTCACAAACTTACTAAAAAGAAGACATACAAAAATATTTCAATAATTATTGGTATTGGTATAATCTTGGAAACATATACAATGGAAGATACCATAAGTACCTACTAATTAATCGTATGTAGCACGACACCTATGTATAGGGGAGCAACCTCTGGTGTAATTATTTCGTTGAACTTTTACATAATTTTTAGGAAGAGTTCCAGTTTTCAATTTCCTTAAACCTTCATAACTAATTCCACCAGCCAAAGCGTTTTGATTGAAAATAGCCATACTAAGAAGAAGAAAACAAAAGAACTAAATAGGGCTTCATGATTAGAGGAGTTAGAGCCAAAAATATTACAAATAATTTGTTCTTCCTTGAGCTGATGCAATTTAGGTATATTCTTTGCTATTGAAATTAAACTTCACACCATACAAATTTATAGTCTGATTAGGGTCTAGTTTATTTTCGTATAGTTATAAAAAACTTAAATTTTGGTTTTATTTAATGAAGGAAAAGTAAAGTTATTTTGAAAATAGTTATTTTAAGCAATTTGTTATTTATTTGTTCGAATAATTATTGACTTTTTTCTTGTTGGAATATATTTATCTAACTAATTGTATCGTCAACATCATTGTATTAAAAAAAATTTGAATATCACTTTTTTAGCTTGGAAATTGTTATTCTCGTTTATTGGTTAAATTGTTGAATAAATTAGGTGCTCCAACTTATTAAATTCACATATTAACAAAGTTACTTTTTAGTGTCTTTTAATCTAAAAGATATTTATTATTAAAATATTTATTCAGATCTCATCAGTATAACAAGATGATGAACTCGTGCAATGCACAAGTAAAATATTTGTTCTTTGTATTGATATTCTAATTTTTATTTATGTATACATACTTTAAAAGACAAACTCAAAGAGAACGAGTTTTTATAAAACCATTATAAGAGTTAAGAGTTATTATCTTTTCTAATATTGAAATATAATTTAATTAGACATTTTTAATGATATATACTATAAGTTATACATCTTTATAGGGACTAAGAAACATGCATTTGTACCAAACAAAATTTTATAAATATTAACAAGATATAGATAGATACATATTATAGTATATTTAAATAAAATAAGAATATAAGATCGGCATACTTTTTTGGATTCATGAGAATAGAATCAGTAGAGAAGGAGTGGTGAACTATATCTTGATTTTCGAATATATTATATATTAATCGTCTAATGAGTTACCGATTAAATAATCTAACGACTAAAGACAATGGTCTTTCATTGGGATTAACATAATGCTTCAATCCATCGTGATCCATTGAGAGACATAACCCAACACATAATTAATTAATTAATGCTTAGTAACAATTGATCATAATTTAATTAATAATATTTTTAGTTTCTATAAAATAAAATTTTTAGTTTGAGTTTTTCTTTAAAACCATTAATTTCTTAATTAATGATTTTAACTTAATTATTGTAAAATTCAAGAAATTTGATTTTAGTCCCTAAAGAATATAAAAAAAATATTTAGTCTATGTGAAATGTAAGAAATTTAATTTTAATTTCTATATATTAAAAAAATTGTTTTACCTGGTGTATGATTTTTATAATAATTTATAATTAATTTATTATAATTATTATAATTTTATTTAAAAGATATAAAAAATATTAATTTTGACTATTAGTTGATGAAAAATATTTATCTTCTGTATAGCTCTCTTTGGTCAAATTAACTCATAGTTTATAGTTTATAGTTGTAAAGCTAATTGAGCTGTTTGGAAAAATTAACGTAAAAATATAAAATAATATATAATGATATTTATAATTAAAAATAAATTTTATCCATTAATGCTTAAAGTATTTTTAAAAATAGTAATTTCAAAATAAGTTTTTTATTAATTTAAAATTTATCAATATGATATATTTATATATTTATCTATTTAATTTATTTTCAATTAAAATAAATAAATTATCTATTTTAAAATACTATCTAACTGATTTTTTTTGACAAAATTTGTCTTGTATATGATTTTTATAATAAAAATGAAAAAAAAGTGAAATAATATAATATATTACAAAAACCATACATGCGATTAATTTATTTTAGATTTAAATAAGTTTTTAGTTCATATAAATATACAATATTTTTTTAATTCCTCTAAATTTTTTATTTAGTTAATGGTTTCTTAAATATTTTAAATAAAAAAAATATGGTCCCTACTTTTAAAGCAACTCATGTGTATTGTTTAAATTTTTGAATGATTTTTTGCATACATAATTAAAATATTATAATTTTTTTAGAAATGAAGGAAATCTTTCAAGAGACGATGGAAAACACCATGATGCTCTTGAGACTCACACAAATCCTCATGAAGAAAGTGCACACTTCCCACCTTACGGTTTACCTCCAAGTTATACCCTGCCTCAAGACACTAATCCACCAATTGTTGGTACAAATCGGCATAATGAGAATCACCCCCAAATTTTGGGTTATGACACTAGTGATATTCCTCAAGTTCAGCATCCACCCACTACTTCTTTTCCCCATGCAAATCATTTAGAAGTTGTGTCGGTGATGTTGAACTTATATCACAACTCTCAACAACTTGTTTCTCCTATGTCATTAGGGAATAATCATCCTAATGAAAAATGCCAAGCCCTGAAAGAACGTTTGAGAGCTGTTGAGAGGGAAAACAATTATGGTTTCAAAGCTTCAGGCTTGTGCCTTGTTTCTGTTGTAGCATTATATCATATAAAGAAAAGTTGTAATAAAAAAATACAATTTTTGTCATCATCAAAAAGGAGAAGATTGTTGGAGCCAAGTTGATTTTATACTTAGAGTTTTGATGATAGCAAAAGTATTTTATGAGCACAATATATTTGACTTCAAAGAGTATGAAAGAAAATTCATATTTTTGAAGAAAATCTAAAAGAAAAATTGATTCAAATTTATAATTGAAGAAAATCTAAAATAAGATTTGATTCAATTCTAATTGAAGAGAATCTAAAATAAGATTTAATTCTGATTTATAATTGAAGAAAATCTAAAATAAGATTTGATTCAAACTTATAATTGATGAAAATCTAAAATAAGATTTGAGTCATATTTATAATGGAAGAAAATCTTTGACCAAATTGAAAAAAAGAATGGTCAAGAGTTGATGGAGATTTGATAAAGATTTGAAAAAAATTTATCTACAACAAAATAAGAATAGAATAAATCTGAAGAATTTATAAACTCAATCTAAAAAAAAATAGAAACATAATCAATCTGAAGAATTTACAAACTCAATCTGACCAAAATACAATTTAGAATTAAACAATGACTAAATTGAAGCCCAAATTTTAACTATAAATAGATACTCAAGACTAAAGAAGAAAATCATCGAAAAACATAAAATAGTAGTCTTAGAGTCTAAAGAAAGAAACACTTGGTCAAGTTAGAAGTATTTTCTAAGTGTTCTTTTCTTAGAGTGCGGGAGTTATTATCATTAGCTTTATTAGAAGCAACTACTCAAGCTCCAATCTTTTGTATCCAACCCGATAGTTTAGTTCCTTCTTCAATCTTGGGTTTTCAGGTTGTGAAGAAAAAAGGTGGTTAGTTCCTAAAAAAATATGGGGTTGTCAGTTTGTTTGGGAAGTCTGGCTTTGAGGGTCAGGTGCTTTGTAATTCAAAATAATTGAATTAGTGGATTAAAAGTCTTCTGAATGAGAGGACTCGATATAGCCAAATTAGTGGTGAACCAGGATAAATCTATGGTCAAATTATTTATACTTTCATTGTTTATTACCTCTAAATCTGATTTCGTCTTATCCAAGTAATTCATAAAAACCAACCAACTTTCATTAAATTAGCAAAAAGTTATCAATTGTTAAACATAATTTAACCCCCCCTTCTCGTGTTTGCACATTCATACAAAGGTTTGAAACTTGAGTAGTTTCTAATAAGATGCTAATTATAACGATGAGTATCACACTCTAAGAAGAACACTTAGAAAATATTTCTCATCGAACAAATGTTTCTATCTTTGAATTCTAAGATGAATTTGGAATTTTGAGTTTGAGTTCTCCTATTTATAGATAAACTTAGGACTTCAATTTAGTCCTTGTTTAATTTTGAATTGTATCTTCATTCCTAGCTTGGTCAACAATGATCTTATTCAAAAATAATTCTCAACAAAATGCTTTTTGATAATATGTTCTTTAGCTAATTCTTTATTTCTTAATCCAATATGAGCAGTTCTTCTATATTGATTATGTTTCTATTTTGTTTAGATTGAGTTTGTAAATTCTTTAGATTCATTATGTTCGTATTTTATATAGATTAAGTTTCTTAAATTCTTTAGATTTATATTATTCATATTTTATTGAAGATAAATCTTGATCAAATATTATTGTAAATAATTTATATCTTTTTATGATAAATATTGATCAAACCTTCTTCAAATCTTGACCATATCTTTTTTTCAACTTGGTCAAAGATTTTCTTCAATCATAAATTTGAATTAACTTTGTTCCAATAAGCATGACTAAAGGGAAGCTCTAACCAGAGGTACCAATTAGAGATTACGTGTATGAGGAATATGAACATTGACCAAAGTCAAATTCATCAGGAGAGTTCGAGAAAGAGAATCAGAGGACAAACAAAGGAATGATACCAGAGACAGAAAAGAAGCAACATATCAGACAAAAACATAAGTATTTTACTAGAGGCAAAATACTCAAAATTTAATAATGACCTCTTGAGGCAAATGCCCATATTCAAGATGTGAAAATCAGAGACAAAATGCCCAAAATCTGAAAATGAGAACCCGAGGAAAAAAGCCCAAGTTATCGAACGACACCTAGAGACAAAACTACATTAGCAAGGATAGAAAAGCATCCAAAGCACGCGCATTTTCCTTCAATGGTAGGATTTGCGCATTCAACTATAATTCTTTACTCAAAATCCTGAGATTTCCTAGATTACTATCAGAATAACCATGCAATGATCAAACAATAACATGCATGACATTTTAAAATCATTTGGGTGCAGTTTAAGACACATATGTGCTAAACAAATTATTTTCTCACACATCCAAGTTCTTTTAACCCGTAATACCTCAAAACAATGAATAATTTCGCAAAACTCTCGTGCTAAAAGAAGTTAATGTATCAGAAATCACAATTTTTCTAAAAATGTTCTTCTTGAATGTTAGTTAATTGGAGAGGCTTGTCTACTTCTTAGTTTTCTTCCTCTTCTGGTCCAATTTCCTTTGTTGCGTCTTTTTCCTCACCCGAACACGTTTTTATGGTTTTATTGTGGGCTGATGAGTGGATTCTAACATGCAAGAAGTTAGAATAGCTCTTATGAGATTAATGGAATTAGTGTTTTTTCATTTTAGAAAGAAAAAAAAAAGGAATCGAAGAATTTGGGGAAGAATTTGGGAAAGATGATGAATATTGTACTGGTGAGTTTTCCAAATTGGCTACAGTTAGAAGAGAAACAATGAGAGAGTGGTTGGTGTTTTACTCAGGAATGAAGATAGAAGTGTAGGAAATGGACAAAATTTCTCATTTTGACCCTTGGACATTCCTTTTTTTACTTCTCATTACCACATATCACACAAATTTAGATTTTAAAGTTCTTATGAAAATCGTCTAAAGTCTATCGAAAACATATTGGTGATGGAATTTGGATGAACATATTAATTTACGACGCAGGTTTTTTAGAAGGCACCATGTTCGTCCGAATGTCGTCAAAAATTGTTATTTTGTTTGAATTCCGTATGAATGTTGTTTGAAATTCGTCTATAACACCGTCTAAAAATGGTTATTTTCTAGTAGAGCTTGTAGTTTTAATTGCCCTTTTGTTATATGTACCAGCAATAAAAATACCTAAAGTGAAATAAAGAAACTTTTGTAATAACTGTATGAAGGTGAAATATTGATTTTACTTTTTGAAATATAAGAATTGTTACAAACAAATACATATTTATTGCCATTATTATAATTAAGTTTAGAAATGAAAAAAGCAAAGAAAGTAAATGGAACATGTCCCATGAGTACAATTCATATGATAACTTCAACAACATTTAATTGCTGGGATGCTGGTTCAAATTCAATTACCTTTTTTCTTTAAATTTAGTGTATGAGTTTAGCTGCTAGGATAACAAAAAAATGCAGTGTAAGATGGTCGTGTGGTTGTTAGTAGACCCTATAATTCCAATAATTATTTTTGTCTTTAAATATGTGATGCATTGTCATTATAGTCTTTAAAATTATAAAAATTACAATTGTCAATCATATCAGACTTAAAAGTGTTTCTTTTGTTAGATTTAGTCACATAATGTGATTTTCGTCTGTTAATGTGTTCCATAAAATTAATAACAAAAGAGATGTTTGAGATATGGTTGTAACTTTGACACATTCAATAATTAAAACATTCAATAATTAAAATCATAAGAGCTCACATGTTTAGAAAACAAGTGACTATTTTACTCAAAAAATATTTATCCCTCGATATATGTCGATTTCTTTGTAGTGTTTCTCTTAGTCTTGATCAAATATAACGTGCTCCCTCTGTCATAATTACAAATACACATTTTCAAAATATAACTCTTTTTTCAAATTATTAGACGCATTTATTATTATTTTTTAAAACATACTCTATAAAACTATTAATTTATCTTAAAAAATAAAAAATCAAAATTAACATTTTTTTATTTAAAGAGTATTTTAGGAATATCTACCATTAAATTGATTACATACTTTTTTTAACATATATGTGAAAAAGGTAAATGTTTAGTGTCCTTAATTGATAAAAGTAAATGTTTAGGTTCTTAAACAAAAGGCAAATGTTTAGTGAGCTTAATTGATAAAAGTACGTACTTTGAGATATATCGTAATCTACTACAAGTAATCACAGCATATATACGATACACATAAAAAGAGAAATAGAAGTTTGCATAGGCACAAAATAAGAACGCCTTGGAGGTAACAACTCTAAAAGCTTTTAGAAATGAAGGTTTAAGAAAGTCGAAAACTAAAAATCTTCCTCAAAATTATACCAAAAATCAACAAAATAGATACACTCGAGGTTGCTGCCTATATATAAGTGTCAAGGTATATACAATTAACTAGTAGATACTTATGGTATACCTCACAAATCTATGATTTGGTGATTATAACAAATTTAAATATCTTGTATTTATTTTTTATTAAGCTTTTCCTAATGTTCTTCATTAGTATTTTCGATATCTAATCGCATAAGTATTTCGGCTGATCTTAAAATGGCAGCAAACATACTCTAATTAAATAAATAAAATTATGATAAAAATTAAAATTATTTATTTTATACCTCATTTAGATTTTCTTAAGTTTTATTTATCTATAGAATGTGATAAAATCAAGAAAATTATTATTTACTCATGAAAAACAAGGATTAAATAAGTTTTTAACTTTTATAATATCTTAATGTTTTGTTTTTACTCTTTACAAAAAATTCGTCCTCCAAAACATCTACATCTTCGTTTTTCATCTCGGTTTTTATATCAACCTATGCGTATCTTCTAATTTTTTTTTTTTAATTATTTTTTCTTTTGCAATCATAGTTAAGACATGATAATCATATCTCTTATAAAACTGTACATTATTTTTACAATGGATCAATTAATTGAGAATATTTTATCTTTTAGCAATTAAATGTTCATATTTATTACATCTCTCGTTAAATTAAAAATCAGAACAAAACACAACATGAAAATATTTTTGAAACATTAAATTTTAGATTCATTATTTTTTTTATAAAATTAGAGGTTGGTTACAATAACTAAAAATAAAATAGATCAGAAATCATTAGTATAATTCCAAAATTTGTGAGATACGGTGACAATAAAAAAAATGTGGATTTCAAGTTTTTAACGTTGATCAAGTAAGAATTATATTTAAAATAAATGTCACTAATGACTCATTCATATCATGTATAAAAAATATAAGAGAATTTATAGTCGAATCAATCATTTTATGCTGACTCTTCTAAATCAGATATGATTCAGAAGTAAAAGGTCGATGTACAACAAAAGCTAGTGGTAGCTTGCAGACAAGGATATTGAATTATTTTTAAATGTGGAGTGAATAGCACCGTATCAAAGTGTGATGTGTGATCTTTATTGTGCTAGCAAAATGTATCACTACCTTGTGACCATTGGGAAAATTATTTTGCTTAGGTTTTATCCGTGTGTGAGAAACGTACTATTCAAATTGCAATAAATGTGATCACGGCTCCTATGTCAAGAAGCCAACAAACTGAATTAGGGAAATTTGTAGTATGTAGAGATAAATCAAAGATACTTGAAATAATAAGATGCTTAGTAGTTTCATTGATATGTTGGTGCCACTAGCAGTATATCTTTCTTGCACCAAGAGATTGTTGTAACAAGGCCAAAAAATAGTGTGTTTTAGCGGAAACAATCTTGTTTTGTGGTCTGATTTAAGCTATTTATGTGTTGTGAAGAAACACGATCATGATATGTAAGTTGACACACTCATGTGTCATAAACTAATGATGCACTTTGAATTATCTAATTTTGATTTTTGTTGGGCTTAGAGTACTTGGATCTAAGTTTGATTTTAAAAGACTTTCCTAGGATTCCAAACCTATGGTTTTGGAGGCTGGGATTAAGACTTCTTCTTCATCCTTCTCAAACTAATCCGTTTGAATTTTCATATGCTTATTTCAATAATTGTTCTTTTACCATGTTTGAGCAGGTCTATTATCTCTACAATTGGGCATAGCCTCTGATACAAAAATTATAACGAATTGATTATTCTTTCCCTTTTGTTAATTATTAATTTGTTTTGATTTAATTTTTATTTAGCATTCATGTTATGAAAATTATTGGATTTCTTATTTGCACAATCATATGTACTAGGGGAATGATTGTGAAGTGAACCTTAGAATTGAAATGTTAGGAATTAAATTTGAGATCAAAATTACGAGACTAAGTTTAGTCTTTCAGAGAGCCAATAAATTATCATAAATCTTAGAAGATTCTGTCAAAATTTAATTACCATAAGAGTATGATTCAGTTTAATTAGACATACATATTGTTTTTCAAGAAGGAATATTAATTATTTTATTCAACTACAAAAAGATTCAATCCTAAAAAGAGAGTAATAAATCTAAATTGGCACCACAATCCTATAAATCTTTCTTGATATTATAACAATCTTATTAAGTTTCCAGAGTTTCATACTAATATTATTTTGTTGCTACTAATTTCATTTCATCAACTTTTTTATGTTTAATTTAATTAAAGTATAATTAATTGATACTCAATGTTAATCCAATGATACAAACACAATCATTGGATGCACAATACTGATTAAAAAACGTAAATGGACTAGAATAACCCTACGGAGGACAAAACTGACCAAAATATTAATCCAATGACACAAAAACACTTATTAGATGCACAAGATTGGTTAAAAGCCCTAAATGGACTAGAATAACCCTAGGGAGGACAAAAATGACTTAAATGTTTATTCATTGACAAAAACACACCTATTGGATGGACGAGATTGGTTAAAAACTCTAAATAAACTAGTATAACCCTTGGGAGGACAAAAATAACCTAAATGTTAATCTAATGACACCAACGAACTTATTGGATGCACAAGATTGATTAAAAACCCTAAATGGACTAGAATAATCCTAGGGAGGACGAACAATGACCAAAACATTAATCCAATGAAACAAACGAACTTATTAGATGCACAAGATTGGTTAAAAACCCTAAATGGAATAGAATAACCCTAGGCAGGACGAAAATAACCTAAATGGTTATCCAATGACAAAATGATTGGATGCATAAGATTGATTAAAAACCCTAAATGTACTACAGTAACCCTAGGGTGGACGAAAATCACCTAAATGTTAATCCAATGACACAAACGAACTTATTGGATGCACAAGATTGATTAAAAACCCTAAATGGACTAGAATAACCCTAGGGAGGACGAAAATGACCTAAATATTAATTCAATGACACAAACAAACAGATTGGATGCATAAGATTGATTAAAAGCCCTAAATGGACTAGAATAACCCTATAGAGGGAAAAAATGACCTAAATGTTAATCGAATGACACAAAAACACTTATTGGATGCACAAGATTTGTTGAAAACCCTAAATGGACTAGAATAACCATAGGGAGGATGAAAATGACCAAAATGTAAATAAAATGACAAAAAACCACTTAATGGATGCACAAGATTATTTAAAAACTCTAAATGGACTAGAATAACACAAACGAATTTATTGGACGCATATGATTGGCTAAAAACCTTAAATGGACTACAATAACACTAGGGAGGACAAAAATGACGTAAATGGTAATCCAATGACACAAATGAAATAATTGTATGCATCAGATTGATTAAAATCCCTAAATGGCCTAGAGTAACCCTAGGTAGGACGAAAATGACCTAAATGATAATCCAATGACACAAACAAACTTACTGGATGCACAAGATTGATTAAAAACCCTTACTGGAATAGAATAATCAAAGGGGGGACGAAAATGACCTAAATGATAATCCAATGACACAAACCAACTTATTGGATGCAAAAGATTGGTTAAAAACCTTAAATGGTCTAGAATAACCCAAGGGAAGACAAAAATGACGTAAATGTTAATACAATCACACAAACACACTTATTGGACGCACAAGATTGGCTAAAAACCGTAAATGCACTAGATTAACCCTAGAGAGGATGAAAATGACCTAAATGTTAATTGAATGACACAAAAAAACTTATTGGATGCACACAATTGGTTAAATTCCCTAAATGTACTATAATAACCCTAGGGAGGACGAAAATTACCTAAATATTAATCCAATAACACAAACGAACTTATTGGATACACAAGATTAGTTAAAAACCCTAAATGGACTACAATATGCTAAGGGAGGACGAAAATGACTTAAAAGTTAATCCAATGATACAAACAAACTGATTGGTTGCATAAGATTTATTAAAAACATTAAATAGACTAGAATAACCCTAGGGAGGCTGAAAATGACCTAAATGTTAATCCAATGACACATAAACACTTATAGGATTCACAAGTTTGGTTAAAAAGCCTAAATGGACTAGAATAACCATTTGAAGGACGAAGATGACCTAAATGTTAAACCAATTATACAAACGAACTTATTAGATGAACAAAATTGGTTTAAAATCGTAAATGGAATAGAATAAGTCTAGGGATGACAAAAATGACCTAAATCTTAATCCAATGACACAAACGAACATATTGGATGAACAAGATTGATTAAAAACCTTAAATGGACTAGCATAATCCTAGGGAGGACGAACATGACCTAAATGTTAATCCAATCACACAACAACACTTATTGGAGCCACAGCATTGGGTAAAAACTCTAAATGGACTAGAATAACTATAGCAAGGACAAAAATGACCTAAATTGTACTCCAATGATACAAATAAACTTATTTGATGCACAAGATTAGTTAAAAACCCAAAATTGACTAGAATAACCCTTTGGAGGACTAGAATGACCTAAATGTTAATCTAATAAAACAAACACACTTATTGGATGCGCAAGATTTTTTATAAACCATAAATGGACTAGCATAACTTAAGGTAGGACGAATATGACCTAATTGCAAATCCAGTGACACAAACACTCTTAATGGATGCCAAAGTATGGTAAAAAACCATAAACGAACTAGAATAACATTGTGGAGGACAAAAATGACCTAAATATTAATCCAATGAAACAAACACACTTAAAGGACGCACAAGTTTGGTTAAAAAGACTAAATGGACTAGAATAACCATAGGGAAGACGAAAACAACCCAAATTTTAATCCAATGACACAAACAAACTTATTTGATACACAAGATTGATTAAAAACCGTAAATGGACTAGGATAAGCTTTGGGAGGACAAAAATGACCAAAATATTAATCTAATGATACAAACAAACTGGTTGGATGCACAAGATTGATTAAAAATCCTAAATGGACTAGAATAACCCTAGGCAGCATTGAAATGACTTAAATGTTAATCCAATGATACAAAAACACTTGTTGGATGCACAAGATTGGTTAAAAAACCTAAATGGACTAGACTAACCCCAGGTAGGACGAAAATGACTAAAATGTTAATCCATTGATACAAACACATGCATGAGACAGACGAGATTGATTAAAAGTTCTAAATGGACTACAATAACCCTAGGGAGGATGAAAATTACCTAAATATTAATCCAATGACACAAACGGACTTATTGGACGCACAAAATTGATTAAAAACCAAAAATGGACTAGAATAACCCTAGGTAGGATGAAAATGACCTAAATAGTTATCCAATGACTCAAACAAATTGATTGGATGCATAAGATTGATTAAAAACCATAAATGGACTACAATAACCCTAGGGTGGACGAAAATGACCTAAATGTTAATCCAATGACACAAACGAACATATTGGATACACAAGAATGATTAAAAACCCTAAATGGACTACAATAACCCTAAGGAGGACGAAAATGACCTAAATGTTAATCCAATCACACAATCAAACTGATTGGATGCATAAGATTGATTAAAAGCCCTAAATGGACTAGAATAACCCTATGGAGGGAAAAAAATGACCTAAATGTTAATCCAACGACACAAAAATACTTATTGGATGCACAAGATTGGTTCAAAACCTTAAATGGACAAGAATAACCATAGGGAGGATGAAAATGACCTAAATGTTAATAAAATGACAAAGAATCGGTTATTGGATGCACAAGATTATTTAAAAACTCTAAATGGACTAGAATAACCCTATGGAGGACAAAATGACCTAAATTTTAATGCAATAACATAAAAGAATTTATTGGATGCACATGATTGGTTAAAAACCTTAAATGGAGTAGAATAACCATAGGGAGCACAAAAATGACCTAAATGGTAATCCAATGACACAAATGAAATGATTGTATGCATCAGATTGAAAAAAAACCCTAAATGGCCTAGAGTAACCCTAGGGAGGACAAAAATGATCTAAATGATAATCCAATGACACAAACAAACTTACTGGATGCACAAGATTGATTAGAAACCCTTAATGGTATAGAATAATCGTAGGGGGGACGAAAATGACCTAATGATAATCCAATGACACAAACCAACTTATTGGATGCACAAGATTGGTTAAACACCTTAAATGGTATAGAATAACCCTAGGGAGGACGACAATGACCTAAATGTTCATACAATCACACAAACACACTTATTGGATGCACAAGATTGGTTAAAAATCGTAAATCGACTAGATTAACCCTAGAGAGGATGAAAATGACCAAAATGTTAATTCAATGAAACAAACGAACTTATTCGATGCACATGATTGATTAAAAACCCTAAATGGACTATAATAACCCTAAGGAGGACGAAAATGACCTAAATATTAATCCAATGACACAAACAAACTTATTGGATACACAAAATTAGTTAAAAACCCTAAATGGACTACAATAAGCCAAGGAATGACGAAAATGACTTAAAAGTTAATCCAATGACACAAACAAATTGATTGGATGCATAAGATTGATTAAAAACCCTAAATTGACTAGAATAACCCTAGGGAGGCTGAAAATGACCTAAATGTTAATCCAATGACACGTTAACACTTATAGGACTCACAAGTTTGGTTGAAAAGCCTAAATGGACTAAGATAACCATTTGAAGGACGAAGATGACCTAAATGTTAAACCAATGATACAAACGAACTTATTAAATGAAGAAAATTGGTTTAAAAACCCTAAATGGACTAGAATAATCCTAGGGAGGACAAACATTACCTAAATGTTAATCCAATCACACAAAAACACTTATTGGAGCCACAACATTGGATAAAAACCCTAAATGAACTAGAATAACCCTAGCGAAGAAAAAATGACCTAAATGATAATCCAATGATACAAACAAACTTATTTGATGCACAAGATTGGTTAAAAACCCTAAATTAACTAGAATAACCTTATGGAGGACTACAATGACTTAAACGTTAAGCCAATGAAACAAACAAATTTTTTGGATACAAAAGATTGGTTAAAAATCCTAAATGGACTAGAATAAACCGTAGGTATCACGAAAATGACCTAATTGCAAATCCAATTACACAAACACTCTTAATGGATGCCAAAGTATGGTTAAAACCCCTAAACCAACTAGAAAAGCAGTAGGGAGGACGAAAATGACCTAAATGTTAATTCAATTAAACAAACACTTATATGCACACAAGTTTGGTTAAAAAGCCTAAATGGACAAGAATAACCATAGGGAGAAAGAAAAGAACCATAATGTTAATCCAAAGACATAAACAAACTTATTGGATGCATACGATTGCTTAAAAATGCTAATTGGACAAGAATAAGCCTAAGGAGAAGAAAAATGACCAAAATGTTAATCCAATGACACAAATAAACTTATTGGATGCACAAGATTGGTTGAAAAACCTAATTAGACTAGAATAAGCCTAGGGAGGACGAAAATGACCTAAATTATAATCCAATGACACAAACACACCTATTAGATGCCTAAGATTGGTTAAAAACCCTAATTGGACAAGAATAAGCATAAGGAGGATGAAAATCACGTAAATGTTAATCCAATGCACAAACACGCCTATTGGAAGCACAAGATTAATTAAAACCCCTAATTGGACCAGAATAAGCCAAGGGAGGATGAAAATTACCTAAATTTTGATCTAATGACACTAACACACCTATAGGACGCACAAGATTGGTTAAAAATCCTAATTGGAGAAGAATAAGCATAGGAAGGACGAAAATGACCTAAATATTTATCCAATGACACAAATGAACTTATTGGATTCCCAAGATTGCTTAAAAACCCTGATTGGACAAGAATAAGCCTATGTAGAACGAAATTGGCATAAATGTTAACCCAATGACACAAATGAACTTATTGGATGCACAAGATTATGGAAAACCCCTAATTGGACTAGAACAAGCCTAAGGAGGATGAAAATGACATAAATGTTAATCCAATGACACAAACACACCTATTGGATGCAAAAGATTTGTTAAAAACACAAATCGGGCAGGAATAAGCCTAGGTAGGACGAAAATGAC
The DNA here is from genome assembly GCA_037974835.1 of Cicer judaicum. Classification (NCBI taxonomy): domain Eukaryota; kingdom Viridiplantae; phylum Streptophyta; class Magnoliopsida; order Fabales; family Fabaceae; genus Cicer; species Cicer judaicum. The sequence continues at coordinate 41,255 of JBBPBS010001272.1, read as the reverse complement.
ATAAGTGTTCATCCAATATCACAGACAAACCTACTTGATGCACACGATTTGCTAAAAACCCTAATCGAACAAGAATAAGCATTAGGAAGACGAAAATAACCTAAATATTAATTCAATGATACAAACAGACCCTAATTGGACAAGAATAAGCCTAGGGAGGACAAAAATTACCTAAATGTTCATCTATGACACAAACACACCTATTGGATGCACAAGATTGGTTAAAAACCCTAATTCAACAAGAATAAGCATATGGAGGACAACAATAACCTAAATGTTAATCCAATGACACAAATAAACTTATTGGATGCACAAGATTGCTTAAAAACCCTAATTGGACTAGAATAATTGTAGGGAAGTGGTAACCTAAATGTTAATCCAATGACACAAATGACCTTATTGGATGCATAAGATTGGCGAAAACCCCTAATTGGAGATCACCTGGGTTTTATAGTTTTGTAGCATGATCAGATTAGGTGGTTGTATAAGGACTAAATGTCTTTCTTTTATGATTGTATTTATTTCATTTTGGAAGATTGTATCTACGCTTAAATTTTATAATGTCTTTTCTTTTAATGGGTCTGTGTTCCACTTTTTGATGTAACGTGGGGAAAGTTAAAATTCTTGGGGCAGTGCTTTTGTACAGGTCTGCCGAGAATACCCCTGGGGTATGAGATATGTCTGATAGGCCTCATAGCCCCGGTGTATTTTGATGTTTGAATACTTTAGATTTTTATTTCAAAAACTATTCTGCTGCTTGTAAATATTTGTTGACTTTGTTGTTATGTTATGACTTAAATATTTATCCAAAAGTATTTCCTTCTTTATTTCTTCGTTTTTATGAATTTGTTTTGTAAAAAAAAAATACAATCGCGTTGTCAAAAATCGGTGTGTTACATTGTGGTATCAGAGCTTTGGTTAGATTGTAGGTCGACCTGTAGGTTGGAATTCATTATCTGATTCTATGTGGGTTAAGTTGTCTGAATTTTCAGGTCTGGTGTAGCTGTTATGTATTGATGTAGTCAAAAGTTATTTTTTGAATTATTCTAAGGAGTGTTGAGATTTCTTCTCGATGTTGGTTTTGAGGAAACAATTCCTACAAGAAAGGATGACGCTGCAAGAGTCAACATCAATGGGGATGATCAAATGGCCGAAGCTATGAATAACACGGTTGCTTTTGTTGCTCCACAAACTGTTGCAAAGACTCTGTAGAATCTAGAGTAGAGGGAAAGAGAGATTCCTGCTGCAAAGTCAAAAGGATTGGAAGTATAGAGTACGAGAATACTTAGAGATTGTAGCAATGTAAGCTTTGAGCTTCTATTAAAGGATGGTATTTACTAGAAGAATGTTAATATTTTGATAGGTCAAAGGAATTATTTGAGATTTAATTTGGGACTCTAAGATGGTTCATCTTTAAGTCAATGATTTAAAATCCACAAGGTTGGATCGAGGACCAAGTAATGCCCAAAACAGGTATAATTGAAGTAGTTGAGGTAGGCAAGTGATAAATAATTCATGTTATGGATGAAAGTGTTTGAAGATTCACTAAAAATGTCGTGTTATGATTTGAAAAGTTTTTATTAGTGAGATTACTAATACATTTAGAGTCAATGATGAATACGACCTCGTATTGTATCTTAAGATGAAATGGATGGAATTAGACGGTGTGATGAGAATTTGGAGATTTCGAGGATCAGATTTTAGAATTTTATTTAGTGATAGAAAATGAAAAAGAAAAAATGTAACAAATGATTTATGGTTTAGATATTGATCTTGGGAAGTCAAGCGTTAAAATTTAAAATGAGTGTTTCAGTGACTAGATGACGATGAAAGGTATGTGGGTCTTTGAGATATTTTACTCCAAATTTATGAGGATGAGGTTTATAGAAAATTATTCCTTAGGAGATGGTTATTGGGAACGAATAAGAATCAAACAAGTGAACCAAATTTTGGAAAATGTGCCAAGAAAACGTGTTAGAACAGTACATGGAGATGTAGCTTATGACAATTAAGGATTCATGAAAGGAATTATCTCACCCATGATTTAGATATTGTTATTATAAGGGTATGCGAATGATACAAAGGCACTAATTGAGTGCATGTCATGGGGGTTGTTATTGTGTTCGCCAATCAATAGAGTTTAATGTTTGGTTGATAGAGAAGAATTGAGCATGAAATTGAAAAGTTTGGTGGGAATTAGTAATGCTTGATTTATTGAAATCACTATAATGAAGATGCATCATGGTTCGAGGTAGGAATTTAAGATTTGTATAAATAGAAAAGTGATAGAGTGAATACAATGCGTTTGACCTGTCATAATGAAAGGATAATCATCAAGCTGCAAAAAAAAAAGACGCGACAAAATTGACAAGTATCAAAATGAATGTTGGCAATAGATGTAGGAGAATTATTTCGAGTTTGTGCATAATTGTGAAGTATGTAAAAAAAATTGACTAGTGAAGCGTAAATTTAAAGTGTTAGGCATGAGATATATGTAGGTCTTAATCAGTGAATGAAATTCAAGTTGGATTTTTGTTGGAGACGTGACTCTTGAAATGAAGTACTAAACTAGAAGGAAGCTTGTGTATCATGAGTAGTATAGTTTTGGCATGTTATCGAAAAAAATTGAGGAAGCTTAGATCACCAAGCAGATGTAGGGATGGAATTATTAGAGTTATAATTAGAACAACATACGGATAATAACACTATGGTTTGGTGTAGTTGTGCGACTAAAGAGAAATCGAGGATTTGTGGACCATGGAGACATTTAGGAGTTCTCGGCGGTAATGATTGTTTTGTGCTTTGTGTGTTGATGTCATACTCAGTGTTTCAGTTTGGTACCAAATGGATGATTTGTACCAAGTGGATGTATATGAGGCTATGTGACATAGCTATGGGCGATTGTACTTCGTCGATAGGATCAAAGTTATAGAAAAATAAGGAAAAACTAAGTGGACCTCGAGGAGATTGTTTCACCGCTTGTGCATTAGAATAACCTTAAGTGCAAGTCGCAAAGAGCGCTATTACGGGTTCGGTTAAGATAGTCTAAGCCACCATCATGGTTGTTGGCTACTGATTGACAAATTGAGGAACTGGTCATCCTTAATCTCTTGTTGATAGTAAACAAAATCATGTTGAATGGAACGGGTGAGTCTTTTTGGCTATGGTAATGTATAGAGTTAGTAAGCACCCTATGAAAAGGGGTAGGCAACACTTTCTTCGAGTGGGCCGGGTGAAACAAGTTGTGACTTGTAAGTTGAATTTGAGTACAAACCTAGTGTGGATTGTTACTCGTACTTTAAGTTTCGAGGACGAAACTTATTTTTGGAGGGTAGTAATGTAAGACCCTTAATTTTAAATTCTAATTTCTGAGGCTTTTTAGCCAATTTTATGACATTTTGTGAGTTAAATGCCAAAAATATCTTTTTAGATACCCGATTAAAATTATTCGTCGATGAATAATTTTATTTAATTACGGTGAATCTTTTGTCGAAGAAAAAAATTCTGAGATGCACATTTTTCAAAAAAAATCATATGCCCATTGAATTGCAATGAAAGTAGATATTTTTTTGAAAAAGTGGTTTGTGAGATGACAGACGTAATGATGATTTTTATTATATATATATATATATGCATATGAAAGGCAAAAAGGGAAAGTAAACATCTCCCTGTTTCACGCTCTCCCTCCATCTTTCTTACACTCTCTCTCTGTTTGAAGAAATAAAAAAACCAAAGTGTTGTTGGTTTTGAAAAAAACGAAAACATAAACCTCAATTTATCTACTAGATCTAAGCTTTCATTCGAGAAATGACATAAGGGAAAGTTGCTCCTTGCCACGTTGCGGTGCTAGTGAGCTAGTTTTCAAAGTGACGACTCGAGCATAAATTTTACCAGAATTAATCACTTCGCCGTAATCGGTTGTTAAAACTACAACAGAGGTAAGGGCTCCTTCCAAACTTTTAGTTTGCATTTAGGACATTATTTGTGATTTTGTGGAAAGGAAATTTGATGTATTTGATGTATTTGATGTGTGAATTTGTTGAAAATGAATTTAATTCGTTTACGTGGGAATTAGTGGGATTTGTTTTTTGTGTGTTTTGAAGTGTGGTTTATGGTGATCCATATTTGGTTTGATTTATATGTTCATAATTATTATTATGAATTTTTAAGATGTGATTTAGGTATGGATGTTGTGGATCTTGAATTAATTAAATTTGATGTGTTTGAGTTGCGTAATAAGTTATTTTCAAATAAATGAGTTTGAACTCAAATTGAAATTTTACAAAAAATTTAGAGTTGTTAAAGTTGTGAAAAAATTCAAATTTTAACAAAGTTAAAGAGTTTAAGAAAAATGATAGATTGAAAATGAGTATTAAAAATGGACAATCTTTTAATAGCTACATTTAGTCAATGATTGTGGTGAAAAGAGTCAGAGTATGTTTATGCATTTCATAGTACATGCTGAAACTGAGAATTGAACGATAATTAGACTAGAATAAGCTTAACGAGGATGAAAAACACCTAAATGATAATCCAATGACACAAACACACCTATTGGATGCATAAGATTGGTTAAAAGCCCTAATTGGACAAGAATAAGCCTAAGGAGGACACAAATGACCTAAATCTTAATCCAATGATACAAACACACCTATTGGATGCACAAGATTGGTTATAAACCCTAATTGGACAAGAGTAAGCCAACAGAGGAAAAAAATGACCTAAATGTTTGTCCAATGGCACAAATGAACTTATTGGATGCACAAGATTTTTAAAAAAACCTAATTGGACTTGAACAACCCTATGAAGGACAAAAATGACCTAAATGTTATTCCATTACCAAAAACACACCTATTGGATGCAAAAGATTGGTTAAAAACCCTAATTGGACAAGAATAAGCCTCGAGAAGACAAAAATTACCTAAATATTAATCCAATGACACAAACACGCCTATTGGATGCACAAAATTGGTTAAAAACCCTAATTGGACAAAAATAAGGCTAGGGAAGACAAAAATTTCCTAAATGTTAATCCAATGACACATACACAACTATTTGATGCACAAGATAGGTTAAATACCCTAACTGGACTAGAATAACCCTAGGGAGGACGAAAATGACCCAAATGTTAATCCAATGACACAAACACACCAATTGGATACACAAGATTGGTTAATAACCCTAATTGTACAAAAATAAGCCTAGGCAGGACGAATATAACCTAAATGATAATCCAATGACATAAATGAACTTATTCGATGCACAAGATTGCTTAAAAACCCTAATCGGACTTGAATAAGCCTAAGAAGGACGAAAATCACCTAAATGTTAATCCAATGACATAAACACACCTATTGGATGCACAAGATTGGTTAAAAATACTAATTGGACAAGAATATGCCTAGGGAGTGCAAAATTGACCTAAATGTTAATCCAATGATTCAAACACACCTATTGCATGCACAAGATTGGTTAAAACCCCAAATAGGATAATAATAATAATAATAATAAGCCTAGGGAGGACGAAAATGACCTAAATGTTAATCCAATGACACAAACACACCTAATGGATACACAAGATTGGTTAAAAAACCTAATTGGACAACAATAAGCCTAAGGAGGATGAATATGACCTAAATATTAATCCAATGACACAAACATACCTATTGGATGCACAAGATTGGTTAAAAACCCTAGTTGGACAAGAATAAGCCTAAAGAGTACGAAAATGACCTAAATGTTAATCCAATGACACAAATGAACTTATTGGATGCACAAGATTGCTTAAAACCCCTAATTGGAGTAGAATCAGCCTAACGAGGATGAAAATGACCTAAATGTTAATCCAATGACAAAACACACCTATTGGATGCACAAGATTGGTTAAAAACCTTAATTGGACACGAATAAGCCTAGGGAGGATAAAAATGAGCTAAATGTTAATCCAATGATACAAACACACCTATAGGATGCACTAGATTGGTTAAAAACCCAAATTAGAGAAGAATAAGCCTAGGGATTACGAAAATGACCTAAATGTTAATCCAATGACACAAACACAATTATTGGATGTACAAGATTGCTTAAAAACCCTAATTAGATACAAATAAGCCTAGAGGGGACGAAAATGACGTTAATCCAAAATGAACTTATAGGATGCACCACATTGCTTAAAAACCTTAATTGGACTAGAATAAGCCTAGGGAGGACGAAAATGACCTATATGTCAATCCAATTACACAAACACACCAATTGGATGCACAAAATTTGTTGAAAACCCTCATTGGACTAAAATAAGCATATGGACGACAAAAATAACCTAAATGACAATCCAATGACTCAAACGAACTTATTGGATGCACAACATTGCTTAAAAAACCTAATTGGAGTTGGATAAACCTAGGGAGGATGTAAATGACCTAAATGTTAATCCAATGACACAAACACGCGTATTGGATGTACAAGAGTGGTTAAAAACCCTAATTTGACAATAATAAGTCTTGGGAGAATGAAAATGACCTAAATGTTAATCGAGTGACATAAACAACCTTATGTTGGATGCACAAGATTGGTTAAAAATCCTAATTGGACAAGAATAAGCCTAGGGAGGACGAAAATGGCCTAAAAGTTAATCCAATGACACAAACACATATATTGGATGCACAAGATTAATTAAAAACCCTAATTGGACAAGAATAAGCCTAGGGAGGACGAAAATGACCTAAATGTCAGTCAAATGACATAAACACACCTATTGGATGCACAAGATTGGTTGAAAATCCTAATTGGGAGAGAATAAGCATAGGGAAGATGAAAATGAGGTAAAGATTCATCCAATGACACAAACACACCTATTGGATGCAAGATTGGTTAAAAACCCTAATTGAATAAGAATAAGCCTAGGGAAGACGAAAATGACCAAAATGTTAATTCAATGACACAAATGAACTTATTGGATGCAAAAGATTGCTTAAAAATCCCAATTGGACTAGAATAAGCCTAAGGGGACGAAAATGACCTAAATATTAATTCAATAACACAAACACACCAATTGGATGCAGAAGATTGGTTAAAAACCCTAATTAGACAATAATAAGCTTAGCGAAAAAGAAAATGACTTAAATGTTAATTCAATGACACAAACACACCTATTGGATGCACAAGATTGGTTAAAAATCCTAATTCGACAAGAATAAGGCTAGGGAGGACACTAGGCTTATTATTATACTACCTTACCTCCCATGTATTTGTCACTCCTATATTTGAATCATTTAGTCATTTAGTTTCAATCTTTCTTGAGTTGTTGTTTCGTTGACAAACTTGATTATTATAGGTCAAGAAATGAACAATTTGGTAAAACAAGGCAACAAGAGTGTGTTTTATCACAAACTTGTCAAGTAAAAGAGGAGAACAAAATAAGAATGTGGATGATTATTATAAGAACTTTAAGAACTCACTCCATCATTAGAGCTTCATCCTTGTAGCACACAGAGTATTTTTTGGTCCCAACTTGGGCCCAATGAGAGAAAGCAACAATCAGCCAAAACACTTTAGTGCCATAGGCCGATAGCCCAATACACACAGTGAATAATTTATCATTTATTATTGATAAATTTTACTTTAGTATGCTGATAGAATTGACTTTTGTATTAATATATCCCTTTTATTTTTAAACTTTCTCAATTTGCTACTGTTTGAAAAAAAATTCCCAAAATACCACACTTTTTAAACTCAACAGGAAGTCTCTCCCTGGGGAAGCGACCTCCCAAAGGCATGGCACGTTTTTTTTATTTTTATTTTTTGAAAAGTTGTTTGTTATTATTAATTTTATTATTTAATAAATTAAATATATTAATAAATTTGTAAATAAATTTTATACTTTAATTATTATTATTATTATTATACATATAATTAAAAATTAATATAATTAAATTAAATAATTTAATGATTTAAAAAATAAAAATAGTAATAATAAATTAAAAAATACATTAATAAATTATAAATAAATGTTATATTTTTATTATTGTTATTATGATAATAAATAATTATTATACTTATAATTAAAAATTATTATATTTAAAATTATATTATAAATTATATTATAATTTTCAAAATAAATAAATAAAATAAAAATTGAATAATAATAACAATTAAATGAAAATGAAATTTATATTGCTAACATGAAAATTAAAATACATGAAATACATTAAATTAATAATAAAAATACATCAATTTTGAGTAGATGTGCCAGCAGCGTTTAGACAATGTTTTCTAGTATGACCAGAGACCCAACATAATATAATTTATAATATAAGGGCAATGTTTTCAAACCCATAAAAGGGCAATGTTTGAAGTTGTACTACAATATTTTTATATTTGTACGAAATCTAATCCCACTACTCAATAAAAGAAAAAATCGAATGACAACTGACTTTTACTAATTTCCAGTGGTATTATTTCATAAATTCATTATCAAAAGCTTAAAATTGTAGTTTTAAGTATGTGCTTTAATTAACAATTTTCTTAAGTGTTTTAAAAACTAGTGTTGAATTTTTCAAAAAATTTAAAAGCAAAACTCATCTATTTGTAATTGTTGCAATCCTTAAAAAGCACAAGGTTGTGTCACTGTTAAAAAGTTGCAAAGAATAGGCTCAAATAACCAAAAGAGATAATAAAATTTTTGAGAAAAATTTCCAATGTCTATTCACTTTGTTTAAAAAAAAAAAAGCTTTTCGATAAAAACTGATAAATTCCTCTTGTTTTTCATTTTTTATAGACAAATGTTAATTAATTAGATTATATTAGTTTTCAATATTAAACCTGAACATCCTACTTAAAACTCCTTCAATGTATCTTAACACCAACCAAAAGACAAATCAACTCCATTGATTAATTATAAAACAAAATTACATTCCTCAATAAAATAAACAAAAAAGTTTCTTAAACAAGTCTCAAAAAAAGTAGAATAATTCAATAATCAATAATGTAAAAATTTGCCACGTTAATGTATTGTTTACATACATATATTACAAGTAAATGAAGTTGCACCATGAAATTCAAATCAGACTTCATCGGAATTCAAGGTGGCGATCAACGCCGCTCCTGCTTTCATCTATCAAAGCCCAGCTTAACATTTCAGTGCAGAACTGATCATCCGGCTTCAGCCACAACGCCTATTTTTTAAGAAACAAAATGATGAGGAAACTCAAAGGCGTGTTAAGCCAAAGCATTCAAAATCAAATCATCATAATTCGTAACATGGACATTCCCTGAATCTGGTGGTGACGTTTTAAGAATATTCAGGTATAGATCAACATTATATAATCTCCCTTTCAAAAAGTAATTATATAATCACAAAGCTAACACTACAGGCACTCCATTCAACAAAGGACATATGTATGAATTTTCTTCCAAAAAAAGCATCTCTAATAGCCCATACAACCCTACACATGTCAAATATATTTAATTTAAAATACAGGAACCCTACGGTCGATCACATCAGTGGATTTAATTCAAAATGCACCATGATCTTATTTACTAAAAATTAAAAGGTAAACACATGTTAAATAAACCAACTGTAAAATGTGTCTTGTGCACTAAAACATATTAGTGACACTTTAAGATTTCAAGATAATTTTAATTGTCTTTTCTATATATGCATTAGTACCAAATTATTATCCTCAACTTTGTATTTCTGATAATAAGAATACACCAATGATTAATAAGTTTAAAATTATTAATCTCTTTTATTTATTATTTTCTCTTTCATTTGTTGAAAATGACCTAATATGACAATTATTGTGGGACAGAGCCACTTTATTGAACATACCATGCATTATTGTATAGTAATCACTAACTTCGTATAAAAGAATCTAAGTGTGTTTGGATGGAGCATTTGGAAATTCTAGGGAAATTAAAATTCCAGACAATTCAAATTGAGTTCCCTTCATTTCTAAATTTTGTTGTTTGAATAAAAGAATTGTTCTTTAAAAATTTAACTATTTTTATAAATTTCAAAAGTTTTAGGGAAAAATGAAAATTATATTTAGCCAAAGCTGAAATTTTGTAAAAGTTGAGTGACTATTTTGCAATTTTTAGAGATCAATTTGAAAAAATTTAGGGACCAATTAGCAAAAAAATAAAAAAATAAAGAATATATATATATAGACTAAAATGCAAAATTTGAAACATATAAGGTCAAAATTGTAAACTTGCAAAAATTATAAGAACTATTTCATTATTTATATATTATATAGTAAAGGAGGAATTTAAAATTCTTATATTGTGGTATTTGAAATTCTCTAAATTTAACTTTGACAAAATATCTCATGAAATCCTTTTATTTTGAAAATTTTCCAAACTTATTATCCAAAAAAAAGTAATTTGCTTCAAAATTTAGAATTCTACGAAACTGCATTCCCTCAAAAAAATTCCGCCATTCAAACACACTAAACACATTGTAGATAGATTCATTAACAGGGATAAATGCAAATATTGGATAGCGAACACTCACTTTGTGATAATATGTAATGGCTGTACCGAATTCATCCTGCATGAATTATATACAACAGCAAAAGAAACATAAGCCTCAGTCTAAAATTTAGCATTAACTGGACAGTTTAGACTTCAATAATTATGTATACTTGCATTATTGTAAGCATGTTTTATATATATCAATTATATTTCACCATTTTTCCACATCATAAGATCACTACGCGCTTAAACATTATTTAAAAACAAACCCATCAGTTTTTCTACTCGAAATAAGAACTTGTTAGTACATCCTCTATTCCTCTCAAAAATAATAAAAACCAGTAAACGTCAAGAGTAATCATTCCCATGCCAACACAGCCTTTTTTAGATCAAAGTAATCACAGCCTATTCACTCTAATGAAATGATAAATCCACATTTACACGGTAATACATATGGAAAATCCCTATTTTGCATATAGCAACATACAAAATACAACAAGCAGAAAAGACCATTTTAGATACCTGTAAGTGGTACGTATATGCAAGACCAGCATAAGTGCTCACACTTCTTGTTGATAATGCAAGTGCTTTCTCATAATATGAAATTGCTTCTCGGTACATCCTGAGATGGTTCATTTAGACAATCAGGATCAACAGCAATGAATGTCTTTCAGAAGTGACTTACATATCGACAAAAGCATTATATAGATTAAACTTATAGACAAAACAATCAATTATATCATACCATGTAAAGATGCTTTCAACAACATTCAAATTATAAAACTAGTATTTGAGGAAATTCAGAAACATAAAAATTTAGGATAAGAAATAAGAATATAATCACAGCAACTATAAAAAAACAAGAATTATGTGTATAAATAAAAACTGCTAGCAAATCGTGTTGCAACTAATCAAAAGATGCTATCTAAAAACAGATCCAAAAATATGCCTATCTGTATTCAAAGAATTCAAGTCAGATGAGCACCAAGCATATTTATCAACTTACTTCAACTTTCTGCATGCATGAGCAATATTGACAACAGTTGGCTCCCACATTTCACTTAAAGCGGTTGGGATAAGTGCTAAAGTTTTCTCGAACCACCACACTGCTTTCTTATACCTGAATCAGAAGTCACAATTATGCCAGTCGAAATCACTCAAATTTCTAAGTTGGCCAGCAAAAGAAAGAAAACAGACTACATAACTCTTTGGAGTTAAAGAGAGTGGATTATAATTTAAGATTTTGTGCAGATCAACACTAATTATGTTCCTAGTATAGAGTTACAGCAAATCATATTTTGAATAGGTCAGGGCATATAGCAGTTTCTTTGCATAAAGGCTTTGTTTTCTATTCTACAAGGTCATTTAAATATAGTGCATTTAAGGGAGAAGAATTATGTGACGTGAACATAAGGTTTAGTAACTTAAACATTAATAGTTGACTTTAATGTACTTTAAGTCCCTTTACAATAGCTAGTGTGTAATTTTGGTCACCCCAATAATATTTTTAGTCTAGTCCCTCAACTTGACAATCATTGCAATAAGGCTTCATCACTTTCCAAAACTCTCAAACTCCCATAATCTTTTCAAAATTTTCACAATTTGAACCAATTAAATTGTTTTAAACTTTCTTCTAGTCGAAATTCATCAATCAATTGCTTCAAAAAAAAATACTCATCAATCAAAATATTAAATCTCATTCGAAGTTTTAAAATCTCAAACCTCCACGTCTTCAAACCCAAAACTCAAACCTTACAAAATCCTTTTAATTTTATGAAACTTGCTTGGAATTTCTAACTTCTAAATATACAAAATTATTTAATATCACAAATTGATCATAAACCCCCAAATATTTTGATAGAAAATGATAATTTGAGAGAGATGGTAAAGAAAATTAAATACGACCATATTTGCTTAATGAAAAGCAGAGGAACAACTTGACATGAAAAAAACTAAAGAAATGACATGACACAGTTCAATCTTCAAACTATAGAAGTGAAAAATATAATTAAGCAAAAGCAAGTAGATGTCCTTACTCTTTCATATAATACGCAACTACTCCAAGTTCATTATACACAAGTGGATCCGATGAGCAAATTGACTTGGCCTGCATGAAAAACTGAGAGAAAAATACAGGAAAATAAATATTTGGTATGGGTGTGAACAATGCAGACTTTACACAGATTCATAGGACAGAACTGTTTTATCTGGTTTTTGATTAGGTGAAGAAAGGCCAAAACATCCAAATTCTTTATAGAAACTACACTGAACATTAACTAAATAGTAAAATGGGTTGAGACAGAGGATATAAAGTGTTGAATTCTTGTTACAGAACTTACAAGAATATAGAGGTATCAGTAAAACATTAAATCCTATCCCCCCCCCCCCCCCCCCCCCCCCGCCAAACACCAAAAGCTTCCCAAACAACCCTAGAATCTATCCAACTCTAAAGTATATACCTGTTCAGCAAGCTTATAGCTGTGGGTCCGCATGCATTCCATTCCAATATAAAGAGCTGGTAAATGACACCTGGAATAAGAGAACATCAAGATTTAACCTGTAAAAGAACAATTTATAGATAATAAGAAGATTTCATACAGCTTCATACTTAAGTTTTTATGCAAACCAAATAAACGCATACATGCAAGTGAGCATCTCACAGCTACAGAAATTGAAGTTGTAGAAGTATATTGCTATGAGATTTGTTGAGTAATGGCTTACGTGATAAAGAAATTAGTAGGAAAATATGTCCCCGTCCATATAGGTTTATCAAGAATTAAGCAAGAAAATTGCAATTTCACAAATCCAAATCAAACTTCTGAGAAAGCTAGTAAAAACTAGACAAGATTTTCAGATATAGAAAAAATACTTGAAAAACAGAACATTCTAAAAATCGGATGTCATGAAAGCATATTTTTCAAAGCTTATCTAAATACACCTGTTGAAAATTCAATTCTTTGTATTTATTGCTCTAAGCCTATATAAATTTGACTCCGTTAAGCAGTTCAAACACACAGTTTCAGTATATGTCTAAATCATTTTCTCTCATTCAACCACAACTATATTGAAACCTGAAGACCTTATGATGCAATGTCAAAAGAGTTGTATTTTATTTATTATAAACTAATATCCTTCTTGGACTTCCTCTACAGCTCTACTACTAAAATTTTTAATCTGGATTGAGTTGTTGCATATTAGTGATATCACCAAATCATGAAAAGTGACGAGCAAAACTAATTTGATTAGCATAAATACAACTTAATCAAATTATTAACCAAAATTGTAGCAAAAAACTTAGAAAAAATAATACAAAGATATTCAAACACGGAGAAAAATGTAGATAGTGATAAGAAAAATATAAGGAACAAAAAGCAGTTGGCATAAGTGCTTCTCTGCTAGTGTTTTCAATAAATAAATTCATTAAGCATGCTTTCTCCTTCAAAATGATTCACAATAACAAAGATCGTAAAACACTATAGCGTTTTTTTCTCTTATCTGTGGTTTCTTTCTTTTAGCAAGATCCAAAAACAAATCTGAGAAACGTGAATTAAATTTCTGACAGTTCGTTAAATTCTAAAATTAGAACATAAGACATTTACGTAATTATACGAGAGGCGAGGAGGAGAAAGAACTAATTCGAAAAAACAATACCCAGGAAATAATCGAGCTGCGGTGCGGTAAGCTGACATAGCCTGATCACCTTCTTCCTGAGCTGCAAAGGCATTCCCATGACCTATCCATGCAGGGGGGAAAGTTCCATCTAGACTAGTAGCCTTGCTGCACGGTGGAGAATGAAAACTTTTGATAATGATGCTATATAAAACAATCAGATGCATAAAGAAAGAACCCGTGAAAATCCAAACTTATGCAGAAAATTTTAAATATAGATTTAGACAAGCAACTTTGAGTCTGACAAACTGATTTTTTGTTTTTTTTTTATACAAAGAGAAACTGATTTCTTGATACACAAAGTTCAATCTTGACCAACCATGTTCAGGACCAACTATTGTACACTTATGTAGAGTTTGGTGATGACATGTATCAACACAACATAGTCTTAGAGAATAAAGACATACATCACAACTTCCTGGGTATAAATTTTATTTATGAAACCAATGAACAAATAAATGCATTAAATGGCAAATATAACAAATTATATGATTTCATGAAGCATCATAAAACTATCAAAAGGAAAATATAACAATTTTTTAAAGGGAAATATAACAATTTAGCAAAATGCATTTTCAGGTACAGTCAAATAATTCCTCTGATGATAAATTAAAAAAATTAATAAAAATAAGATTTAGATGTTTTGAGATCAATCTTATCACAGCATGGTGAGGAGTTATGATTACCTGAAATAACGACGGGATTGGTCGTATTTCTTGATACAATAGTAATAGCAACCAACAGCAAACCATGATAAAGCCCTAAAAATAATCAATAAGATTTTATTGTTATATGTACCAGAGACTTCACAAGACAACCATAAATGCTAAGAAAAAGTCTACATAAAGAACTGATTCTCGTGTGTAGTAGAATCATCAGAAGCCAATCAACGCTGTGGATAAGTGTTTACTTTTGAGGATAATCCTTCACCAAATTGCATGCCATCAGATAGAGTTCATTTGAATGCCCAAGCTCCATAGCAGCTGCCAGATGTACCAATGTACTCTTGATATGGAAAGGATCCTTCTCAAGCAAACTGTAATATCAGTTTCTAAACTCAGTTATTAAAAAACGAGAAGAAAGGAATGGACACAATGAATGATGTAAAAACTATAGCTTTATCTCGCTCTCACTTCAGTCTCCAGATAAATCCCCAACTTACACAAATGTTAACTCAAAACATTTCTGATATTCACCACACTGATGGTAGTATTCAGCTTTGCAGGCCAATAGATCAGTGTTGGTTTTCAGTGTGCGGAAGAAAGAAGGATTAGACTGATCACTTCTACAGCTTTCGTTCTCAAGATCTCTAAACTTGGCTTCTACAGCATTTTCTTTGTCATACTGGAAAACAAAATGAAATTATCTTTCATTTCACATGTACAAAACATTTGGATACAGGAAATTTCCATTTGGCACCTGCTATTACCTTCTTAATCAAACAAGTATAAAATGATGAGAGCCATCCATCCTCACTACCAAATTGCAATGATGAGATTAAATTTGCTTCTGATATTCAACATAAAGGGAATAGAGATATTTACATTAGGGTCAATTTCGAATTACATTAGAGTATTATTTGAAGGCTAAATTGAACTTTTGGTCTCCTATATTATCACACTTACAAAAATAGTCCCCCTATTTTAAAATTAATTTTTTTAATCCCTCAATTATCACATTTGTTGTAACTTTTATATCAACCCATAATTCTAAACCTAAAAAATGACGACTGTGGCCCTATAAGTGGTATTTTCTCTTCAAATTTACAATCCGACCAATAAATCACCATTTTAGGGGTCAAAAATCTACGTTGAGACCAAAAACTGCAATAAATGTGATAATTGAGGAACAAAAGAGTTTGATTTAAAATAGAGGGACTATTATCGTGAGTGTGATAAAATAAGGGGACCAAATTAATTAAAGAAATCTTGAAGAGATAAGTGAAAACTTCACCTTCCTCACATGTAAGCATGTGATTTTCAATAAGGCATTCCAAAGCCTAACATAATTAGCAAACGTCAAGGTAGAACTAGGTAACTATAGGATCAATTGAAAAAACTATAAGCAAGTATGTATGCTACAAATGATACATTCTGGAATGACAAAAAACAATAGAGCATTTATTAGGATATAGAATATATACAAGATAATTAGAGTTAGTTAGTAGAAGTTAGTTGGTAAGTTTGTTAGGTGGTTGTTAAGTGATGTTATTTTGATAATTCTTAGAAAGTATTTGGCTTAATTGCAATTTTGGTCCCCCTATTTTAGCTGAATCACGAAAGTAGTTCTCCCATTTTATTTCTCTCCAGTTTTAGTCCACCAGACAGAATTTTGGTCCAAAACATCACGAAGTATCATTTTTTTTAAGTCACACCACACCATTTATGATAATAGATTTCAAGTACAATTGTTGCACCACGAGATCTTGAGGCATGATGTAACTTAAATAAACGCAAAAAAAAATGAACCATCATCAAGTTTTAGACCAAAACTCAGTTTGAGGGACCAAAACTGGGGGAAATAAAATGGGGGGACTACTTTCCCGATTCAGCTAAAATAGGGGGACCAAAACTGCAATTAAGCCAAAAAATTTAAATAACCCCTCAAGTGGTGGAGGGAAAAGATGGCTTTGAATAATTAAGTTTTGGGACTAGCGAATTTTCTAGTGTGAAAGGAGAGTGCTCTTTTGGGGTAACACTGTGTGCAAGGTTATCTTCTTCATTGTAAACCTATGTATCTTCTTTTTCAACCTCACTAGTGGAATAAGAAATCACTCTTCTATTTATAATATTTATCTATATTCATTTGAATTGAATATGTTTTACACCATTATTTTAGGAATTCTTTCTTGAACAAAGGATCCTAACAGCATTCTAAAACTTTGTTTAAAGGCTAGTGTGGAAAAAATGAACCAATTTACTACCTCAAAGAAACTATCACAAGAAAAATTAACCAATTTCTACATTGATAGTCATGGTTATCTAAGAGTATCTTATGATACTTGCGAGTCATATGTCAATTAGAAAGAAAGCATAGCTCAATTGATACAAATCATTGTGTCTATGTGTGTCTATTTTGGACATGAATCCTAGCATGAATATCAGATAATTCTGATGAATCACAACTTTCCCCTAAACTTTATTTAGTCAACACTTTTTTTGTCAACTTTGAATAATCAGTCATTTTATTTTTTGTAATTTTGATTATCTTCAGAATCATTTTGAAGTCCATATATAACCTATCAG
Organism: Cicer judaicum; assembly: GCA_037974835.1. Lineage (NCBI taxonomy): Eukaryota > Viridiplantae > Streptophyta > Magnoliopsida > Fabales > Fabaceae > Cicer > Cicer judaicum. The sequence continues at coordinate 23,868 of JBBPBS010001272.1, read as the reverse complement.
CTTAAGTTTTTGAGTATGTCATTTGTTTTTACTTTAAAATGCAATACTTTTATTGATTATGTATCTTAGAATTTAAATGAATCTAGGACAATGAACCCATGGGAATGTTATTCAGAACCTGGTCAGCAAGATACAATGAGATGGACTCTGGTGCACCTTTCATCTCCTTTTCTAAGTAAAACTCCCTAACTAACTATTGACATTTGACACGTTCCTATTTATAGGCATTAGTTACATTACAACTAATCCGTCCTCTCTTTGTCATCTAATTGGCCATTCTAAAATACACCCTTTTAACTATCAGGCACCTATCAGAAGTTAAGGGATTTATTGCACTAGAGTGGTGCCTAAGGGATCCTACCTAAGGAGACTAGGGGCCAAATGTTGTTACTTTAGATGGTGTTGAACCACACACAATAACTTGCAAGCAAATTGTCACCTCCAAACCAAGTGTGCAAATCTCACAGGATGGATTACTAGATATTGTTAATTATTAATGCACCTACATAAGACAGTAAGGAGAATATCAATGTGTACCTCATAGCATAAAGGATCTGCTTTTATAGCTGCTTTGTACCTGTAACAAGAGCAGATAAAACAAATGAGCCTCTTTTTTAAATCAAATTGGCACACATCATACCGATGTAACTCTTCACACAAGCAGCAAGCAATCATACTTCCACCTCATACTAAATGCAGAATGTGAAAAATAGAAAGTAATGTTTTCTACTTGGAGTGATAATGTTATATGTAATTTAGACGGTAACAGTGTCAAAAACACCAAATAAACTCACCACAATCGAGCCTGTGAACGATTTTCCAAAGCTTCATATGCTTTTCCTCTTAAGAAACATATTGCAGAAGATATCTGTTATAGCATTACAAAATGCACTTGAATAAGGCAAAAAATCTGAAAAAAGGACGCTATCCAATAACAACTTTAAAGTCAAAGCTATGCAAAAGCTTTAACTGTTACCATATTTTTACATTCCAAGACCACACTTCTACAATATTTTTCCAGCATATCAAATTGAAGCAGCAGTACTGACAGAAATTAAATCCAGCACCACATATAAGTCGACGAGGCTCAAGATAATGTTTATCTATACAATATTATTTTCATTTGCCGAATTTATAAAACAAAGTTGACCTATTCATACAAATAAGAACCCCATTATACATACAAATAAGAACCCCATTATAAGAACCAAATATTTATAATCATCTGTCATGTGTAAAGTACGGGGAAAAAATATCCTTTAAGTATATACTAGTTTTAGCAATTAAAATTGAGATGGCTCACAAAAGCATGGTCAGGTTCCAGTTCACACATAAAAATATAAAAAACGTGTAAGTTTAAGCGAGGCCACAACTGCACCATTTCAGGTTAAGCTTGGTTATCACTCGGCGGCCATGATTATATTTTTTTATCTTGTACTCTCTGTTTCTTATTTTAGGTGGATTCATTAGTAGTATGCATCTCTTCCCTTTGTTCATGTATTGCACACCGCCTCTCTTCTCTAATGAAAATTACCTCTTCATTAGGAATAGATTACATGTAGGTTCCTATAAGTTATAACAAATATCAAATAAATGTTCCCAGCCTTTTTCATGAGCTATTTAAAATTACATTTAACATTAAACACAACACACGTATCCTATCCTATAGATACTATTCTAACAGGCAACAAATGAGAAATTTTAAAAGTAGTTGCGTACTTGCATGAATTTAAAAAAACACAATTAAAATTGACATCTTAAAAAACAAAATGTGCAGGGAAGCATTAAAATTGCAAAAAATAAACGGAAAGAAAGCTCACATTGATTTCACGATCTTCACTATCTTTATCCAAGTACATAACATTAGAGTCCTTGGTATCAAAAACATTTCCATTATCATCCACTTTAGCCTCACCCAGCATTGATAGACATTGGTTCCACTCCTTCAATTCCTCCTTTTAAAAAAAACAAAGAATAAACATTATTTTTATCAAACAATATTAATTAAATAGTGAAAATAGTATATACATAGAGTAATTTTTTCAAAAAAAAGAAAAAGAAATAAACTGATGAAGTGTATTTGGGGAGAGTGAGAGTTACGAGGCACTTGGCAGCGAGGTAGCGGAAGCGGAGGTCACGGAGGACGATTTTGGAGGCGTTGAGGAGGTGGAAAGCGCGGCGGTAGTGGCGGCCTAGGAAAAGTGCCTGTGATTGCATGTAAATGTCGGCGGGGTCATTGGTGAAGGCGGCAACTTTATCGGCGAAGAAAATCGCGGAGGAGTAGAGGTGTTTGCTGACGCAGTCTCTCACTACTCCTCGAAGCTTCTCGATCTCTTCTTCCCTCATTTGATCCGGTTTCTAAACACTACTAGGGTTTTGTTGTTCCTCTTTGGGTTTTGGTTGCTTGGTGAATGAATTGAATTCTACTTGTGTGTGATACAAAGGGCGAAATTGAAACAGAGGCGGGAGAGAAGATTTATTATTATCAGCAAAACTCCAAACTATTTACTTTTAGTATTTTAAATTTTAATTTAGAATATGTATTAACGCATTCGTTGTAGTCTAGTTGGTTAGGATATTCGTCTCTCACCCGAAAGACCCGGGTTCAAGTCCCGGCCGGCAAAGGAAACTCTGTTTTTTGTTTACGGTTTTATCATTTTATGGACAAGTGAAGCTTGGATTAACCGGAAGTGGTGTAGGTCATTAATTAATTGAAACTCGTTAATCAACTTAAGCTCAATTACTTGATTCAATAATTCAATGTTTCTCTAATGATTGGACACTCAAATCAACAACCAAACTAAATGAAAATTAACGCATTGAATTCATAGCATGAATTTTTCTATCTTTGTTGGAAAAAATTATTTCAAAACTCGCAAAGATTCAAGTTATAATTAAGTTGAAATTCTTTTTGTGCTGCGTAGTAGGGTTGTACAAAAAATTCAATTATGAGGCTTAATTCCATAACGGGATCTAAATCTATTTTAAACAACCAATTAAAATAATATGATTATAGTCCAACTCATTTATTGAACGATTAGATATCCACTCATGTTGTATTTTTTTTGGATTTTATCCAGTTATTGTCCTCATATTTTATTTTGTGATTTGAATCCTAAATCTTTCCTTGAAATCATAATTATTTTCTCTAAATTGTAATTTACATATAATTTAAATTGAATTAGCAAGATGTTCTTTTTCTCTCATTAATACAACAAAAATAAATTTGATGTTTCTTCTATGATTTCAACGACGACAACGAGGTAGCCATTATTGAACACCAACTTCATTCTTCAATTTATCTTTTTGTTTTTTACATTTCAATTTCTTCCTAATTTAACATTACTTTATTTTTTTTCTCCATTTCTATATGTATCAAGCGTTGTATCATTCCTTCCGTAGTACACAAATTTTCAGTAGAAATTTCACAACTTTCACAACCTTAACAAACTCTTATATTTTCACAACAAAAAAACTTATTTTTTAAAAGTCATATTTGTCTTTTTTTATAACATATAACTCATACCTTCGGTTTTGAAATAATGCATAAAAATGAATCTCCTTTTTAATTACTTCAATTTGTACAAATTAGTCTTTTTGTTCATCTTAGACTTTTCCTTTATGTTTTCCTTTTGACATCTTATATATGTTTAACCATTTTTCTCTTTCATATTTATATAAATGTTATATATTATATTTTATCAATATTTCACCTTATTGTAAATCATTTATTGTGTTTCTCATCCTTTTTATCTTCCATTTTATCTAAGGATAAATATCAAATTTGGATAATGTTGCTGGTTGTGGTGTAATACAGTGTATAAATTGTAAGTTACATACATTCATTCTTGATTGAATTATATGGTGAAGATTTGTTTAAGGTAATGAAAAGAAAAAATATGCTCAAACTTGCTCGTAATTTTGTCATCATAGTTTCATAATGCATTAAATTCTTGAAATTAACAAGTACACAAATCAATTAAAAAACAATCAAATTTTAACCAATTTTAAGAAGAAAAAAACCAATTTTAAAATTGGATTTGTCAAAAGCGGTTGCATAGTAAGAAAATCGGTTATTTAACCATAACCAGTTTTAAAACAAAATATGAATTTAGTTATAAATCTTAGTTCATATAATGGTTTTAAAATAGATATGGTTTTTTTTTTATATAAAAAAAAAAAAAAAAAAAAA
>JBBPBS010001272.1:0-19558 GCA_037974835.1 Cicer judaicum | reverse complement strand
TTTTAAAAAAAAAAAAAAAAAAAAAAAAAAAAGAAACTAACCATGCAGAGTCCTACCACGTAGGTAGTTCGGTTGGTGAGTTAAGAGACGTCAAATGAGTTATAAGAAGGAGGTCTCAAATTCAAATCAAAAAAACCAATCTAACAACTAATTTACTAACATTTTTCTATAAAAAAATTAGAAAATCTTTTTTATTTTTATTTTTAAAGAGAATGGTTAATATCAAAGATTCAAGAGTAAAAACAAGTGGATTTTAACTATTGTTTATACGAAAAAATAAGTAGTCAAATCATGTATTTCCCCTTAGACTGAAGAAGAATAATTTGGCTACAACTACATCCCAATCAATTGACGTTTGAATCAAGTGATGCAGAATCAGCTGACAGATGAATCAATAGTTCTTTGACGGGTGAACGTGACTATCAAGTCTAAATGGACTTTGTAACACCCGAAGTTTTAAGAGGGAGAGTGTACTTAAAAAACTATACTTATCGATAAAAACGTTCATAATTGCCCTTTAATTTTAAAACCAAGGAAAACATTTGATTCCGAAACTTTTTTCCAAAAGTGACAATTAAAGTCATTGTCGCATTTTATATAATGATTTCAACACAACTAACTTAGTCATAGTTGACCAATACAATTTGAACAAAAATAGTCACAATTATTTTAGATAAAATATTTCCATTACAACAAACCAAATTCCAAAAGGAATAGAATAAATAAAATCTTAAGTAAGATTTTTAAACTCTAAACTAAAGATGTCTGGGTTTTGAGAACCCAAAGGTGGTATCAATTCTCATTACTTTCGATTGTCAATCCAAATCATCGCTCTGACTCATCTTTGACATCGTTGCTTGTGAAATCCAAAATTCTTAAGAACATGTGACATAAGTTCGATCCACAATAATAATAGAGGGTCACGATCTAAAAACAACATCTATTCAAAAATACAAAACATGAAAGCATATCATGATATGGTATCAAGGGATAGACAAAGCATGCATATATACCACCACATAACAAACATGACATGTATGTCAAAACATCCTAATGCAATGATTATATGTAAGTGCACATGATTTCATAATTTCAAACATTCCTTGAAAGGCGTAAATAATATATGTCGTCGGTTGACAGCCAAACGTGGCTACCAAGTCTAAATGAACTTGAATGCTATTATTATATCTTATATATTATGGTTGTGATTATGTTTGATGCGAGCCCAAGAGGTTTCAAGACCTAGTCAAAAGGTAATATATTTATTTTCCTACATATGTGTCATGATAAAGGAAGTGGTTAAAAAGAGAGAAAAAAAAGATAAAATTGACTTAAAGGTTAGTTTTAATGACAAAAATATGGTCATTGTTGCCCTCAAAGTAGGAATGTGGATAACATGGGCATATGACAATGGAGCAGTCAATTGACAAGTAAAATTATGCCCTAAACTCAATCATATGAGTATATATTAACTCATTAACTCTAGAATATGCATGAAGACTTATTCCCTTAATAAGAGTTATGAGCGACATGGTTGAATAATAGAAAAGTAAATAACCTAGCCAACAAGGCATATTGGGTTTGTAACTCAACATACAAGTTAGTTACTTACGTTAGTGGTGTTAGTTGTTATCTTAAATGATGTAATATGGTAGTTAGTCGACCAAAAAAGTGGCAAGAAATGTTATTGTAGGTTGTTTAGTTATTCTAAATTTATACTCATTGTAAAATTTATATTCAACACACACATTCAATCAAACAAATCTTTACCTATCTTTTTTGTTTTTGTTTATTGATTTTTTATTTATTTTTCATGCAACTTTTTATAGTAATTCATTCTTCAATACTATACGCTAGTTGGTGTAGTATAGTAATCCGCAATTGAGAAATATGGTCTCTTTTTTAACGTAATCACTTTATCAAAAGAAAATCATTGTCTCAAGTGCAAATTAACATATCATTTATACAAATAAAAAACAACGACTAATCAACTGATCACACAACTAGTTGACTAATCACTAAATTTCACACAACGACAACAACAATAAAAATCTTATCTCTCAAGCTTTAGAGCCTATCACAATACTTCCTTCAACCTCACTCCCAACCCATCATCATCACAATATTTCCTTCAACCTCACCCCAGGTCTTCATAACTTATTATGAGGTGTAGATATGAACTTATTGAATGATATTTTTTTCTGGTTCAACTTGCAAAGTCAAGGGTATTTCAAAACTTCTAAAGAGAGTGTAGAAAAGCAATATCACCATGAAGAGCCTGTAGATTTGAGTTTTTACTGAGTTTATTTGTTGTTTTTTTGGATTATTGTGATTAATTAATTTTTATTTTTCATTGTTAATGATAATTTAAATATATTTCGTTTATTTAATGATGATTCATATATTATAAAAATGACACAACATTTAAACTTTACCAATTAAATATTATATTTGTCACCTTACATTTTTTTATTGCTAAATATTTTTATAAGTACTATAACTAGATCGATCTTATACTACAGGGATAAACAAAATTTAAAGTAGTTTATTTATTCAAATAAATATGATAATCATATTTTTTATTTTTGACTAAGACACCGTCTCTTCATCTTAAATCTATTTCATTAAAAAAAAAAAATAGCGTGATAATCATGAACATAGTGGTAGACTAACATGGGTGATAATTGTTACACCCAATAGATCATTTGGTTAATTTTGTATCTATACAATTTTATACCATTTTCTTAGGATATTTAATACTTATACTCCAACCTTTCGCAAAAGTGTCACTTTAGCAAAAGTTATTTGTTTCAAAATATGTTATTTTTAATTTTCAACATAATTTTAATTATTTATTTATAATTGTACCTTTCAATTATTATAACTATGTATTAGTACACCACTTTCAAAATATTAATGATATTTTAGATATATGATGGTGGAAAACATGTCAATAGTTAGCAATGGTAATTTGGTAAAATAAATATTCTATTTATTTTATTTTTAATTGTTAATGTGTTAAAAAAATTTAAACGATACTCATTTTAAAATGGACGAAGTATTATATAATAAAATTATTCACTTTTATGCTTTTATGTTTCAATATAATTTGATAATGGAAGGAACATGTGTTAAGGATGGCTACTCCCACCATTTCTTTTTAATTGCCTTTTTTTTTTACACATACTAACTCAACCAATAAATATTATTAATTTTTTTTCTTTTTTCTATAATACACTTAATAGTTTATCATCACATTGCATATATTTCTCTCTTGCAACAAGTACCTAATGGTATTATTATTATTATTATTATTATTATTATTATTTATCATTTATTGTATTTTGAATTATATGTTAAATTATATATTTGCTAACTTTTTAATAATTTAATCATATTATTCTACATTTAGTTTTTCATATATTTAAATATATTGTAATAAATTATAAATATGTTAGTTGTAATGTAACTAATGCCTATAAATAAGAACATGTAAAGTTTGATCTTAGATTTTAAAATAATATTTAATTTAATTGACATATTAACTTATTATTCTATTCAAAAAATATATTCTACTACTTATTTAAAAATGTTAATATGAAAAAAACTTTTAAATAATAAACATTTTTATAATAGTGCAGAATCAAGTCTAAAAAAGAAAGTATATTACATCCATATGTCACACATCAACCTTAAATCTTTTGACAATTTTTTACAAAGTTTACTCTATTCAATTTTTTGACGATTTTCTATTTCTTGCATATTTAATTGAAATACACGTTATTTTGTCCTTTTAAAATATTTACAAATGAGATAGAAACTTTGTTCAAATACTATAATGTTATAGGTTTTAGAATATTATAGTATATAATTATTACAAACAACACCTAGAGAATATGCTAATTCTCCAAACCAAAAGACTAAATCGAACCAACTTTTTTTTTTGAATCAAATGAACTACATCGGTTAAACTATAAGTAGTTCATTAGACTATAATTGTCTAACCTATCTTTGAGATCTGTTGAAATAGTTTCGTAATTTATAATTTAATTAATTTAATATTTCAAAATTAGTTAATTTAGATTTAATAAATAAATTAGTTGGACAAAGCTCACAGTAACTGCCTTATCATTTACCTTGTTCAATTTCCCACACAATTCATTAGCAGGCTTTCGGGTTGTTATTACCTTGTTCGACCTTTTTTTTTTTATCACTTTCCACTCAACTCATTAGCTCTATAACTCAATCTGCCAAATTAATAAAACCTTCAATCAACCTGTTAAATTAAAATACCTTCAAGAAACTCATCAAAAACGAAGAACCATTTTAAACTACAACAAAATGATTGCGAAGAATGATCAACCTCCATTACGTCTCTACTGACTAATAAAAAGGAAGATAAGAAACCTCTAGCCTGTGAAGAAAATAAAATTTCTGTGATAAATGTGATATCAGGAAGGTATAAATTTTCTTTTCTTATTTTTACATCAAATTTCTGTGATAAATGTGAATCAGGAAGATATATCAAATTTCTTTTATTATCTTTACATCAAACTGCTTACCTTCATTTTTTAAGCGATTTAATTCGGAGTTACGACTAACTTTATCAACCATCTAAAGTGGAAAAGAAATATTATAATGATTGGCATCTTCACTTATTCCTTCTATTAAGTGATGTTCTGAGGAGTTACTCTTATCCAAATGAGGCACTCATGTGTGCTTCTTTTTTAAAAAAATATATATTTTTGTATTATTTAACAACACTGTTTTAGTAGTCATTAAGGAAAATATACTATTGGACCAAATCAAAAGTAGTAGGCCCCATTTGATTTATTGAAACATTATTTTGTTTTTACTTAATATATAAGACTCTAAGCCTATAAAAGACCAAACTTGTAGTGTGCTATCAATTCAATTTATGTGAATCAAATTAGTGTTAAAAGTGAAATCATATTCCTCTGTTCTCTCTGTTTCGGTGTATGCTTTAAATGTTATGTCCCACTTATATCATTGTTGGTGTAATTTGATGATGCTGTATGTTCATAGGTATAGGTAGAGTTTTGTATCTTAAACTTATGTTATACATATTTTTATTGGATATTTTGTTGGAGGTATGTGATAAATTTTGAATAAAAAATGACGATTTGATATATTTTCAGTAACGTGACATTCAATTATATGATATGTAAGTATCTAAATGATTAATTATTTATATGTTATTAATTAAATTAAAAATATAAAAATTTCTGAAGTTAGAAATTTAAATTTTTACTGCGTTTTATTCTAATTTTATAAGTGTTAATTATTTTACATTATCGTATCATATGTTCATTATTCGAAGAATTTCACGTCATCAATTTGTAGTTAAAAAATGATAATGAAGAATCAAAAGAATCAACTTTTTAAATAAAAGATTAATTTCATGAATAAATAAAAATAATAAAATTAAAACTGCAATTAAATCTATAATATATATATATATGTTAATCACATATTCTGATTATCACACTAAAGTAATTTATTATAACTTGTTAATAGCATTTAAATGTATAAATGATAAAATTTGACTTCCAAGTTTTAAGCCAAACACGTGGTTCCTTGTGTGTTTGAAATGCCCTGACTTCAAACATATTGTTTTTATGTTTTTCATAATTTTAAATGAACGCGTTTTTAAAATTAGAACGAACGACAATATTATTCTAGTGGATAACACAACATTTACACATAAGTGCACTCCTTAAATATTATATAGGAGCACACATAAAATTAATTGGGTACCTTTTACTGTAATCATTAATAAATAAATAATTGAAAGTCTGTCTCCTTCAAGCTGTAGACATTAATTAAAAAATATAAAAATCAAATCTAATTGTTGGATATTTTGTTGGCGAAATATTGCAAATTTTGAACAAAAAGAAATGAAATTGAAGATAATGAAAGTTGTACAAATAAATTTCAAAACGTACTTATTACACTAAGTTTTAGGTTCGATTTGCCTCCACCGATCTATATATACTAGATACAAATGGATTAACTGACGAATCTCCTTCACGATACTTTGTAATACTTGAAATGAATTGCACATTGACATCAAACCTATCGATCAATTATATTTTATAAGATAAAGCTATTTCATTTACGTTGTTTCAGAAAATTACTTTTGAAAAATAACAATGCCACCGATTAAAATTAGTGGGTTGAGTCACGGACTAGGTCGCTCTCTTTAAGACGTTTCGAGGCACTGCCCAAACTGTGCAACGCAGACTATCAACCACGAAGTCCCCAGGATAAAATAGCTCAGATACTCTGTATCGGATTTCTACTGCACTGTAGAAAACCGTTCTAGAAGAAGGGGGAGAAGTGAGAAAAGCCTTAGATACGGAAAGCTTTTGGTGTGTTTTTCCAACTGAGGTGAACCCTCTATTTATAGATGAGTTCTACAACTGGATCTGAGAATAATTGGGGATCCATCAGGCACGAGATCCATTAGCTGACCAAAGTGCCCTCAGAAATAGGAAAACGTGATTGACCAATGGAAGACAATATTGCTGCATCATGAGGATTTACTAGTAATTTCAGCAGCATGAATATTTTTTCTTCTGCACACATATAAAACAAATTAGATATAACAGAATAATATCAGTGTTCAAATTAGACAGAACTAGTGTCAATTGCATAGCAAAATAACATCAATGTTAAAATTAAAAAAGAACCAATGAAAGTTGCAAAATAAAATAACATCAATGTTCCAACTAGAAAGAATTGGTGACAGTTGTAGAACAAATTAAAGAATCGACATTTCTTTCAATGTGACTCTGTTAATTTATTATATAGATGAATAAGAAATTTTTTGAAAAGGAAATGAAGAAACAATCCACTCCACAAAATAATTACAATGTATATATACCTACACAAGGTCCATATAATCCACTCGGTATAAATGATCCCCCGCCATGATCAATACATTATCAACGTTTATATTCTTGGCATCCTACCACAATGAATTACTTATTAACAAGTTCAAAATGATAAATTTTAGTGATAGAAAATATGGATGAATATTGTATATGAAAAAAAAAGAAAGACAAAATCCTTTACACACCTCAAATATCCAGGTAAATTGCCTCACAACATCTCTAGCTCCTTCAAACCACTTCTTTCCAACTTCTCTTGGTGTTTGTGTCGCTGCCAAAACCTATGAGTCAAACGTATTGTAAATTAGCCATCATGAATAAAGAAAATTGAATAGAAGTTTATGCAAAGAAGCTGGTCCAATGCCACAAAAGTATGAATCAAACGGTTTGTAAATTATTATATTGACAAGTTATGCGGTAAAATGACAATCAAATCAATACTTACAAATAAATCCTCATTAGTGCAAACAATAGCAAGCTCCTTCAAAAAGTTTTTTGCTTCGTCTTATCCAACTCATTCAACAACATTACTTGCAAAAATAATTCATAAATAAGCCAAAAGAACATTGAAATCATTTATAATAAACTAAAACTAAATGAAGCTCCCTTTACCCACAAAGCCTTCTTGATCCAAAAAGATATGGCCAACTTGTTCCAAAAAGATCTGGCTGACTTGTCCCAAAATCCAAAGTTATCTCCCAAAAAATATTGGTCGGCTGCTTGGTTGTGCTATGACTGATGATGAGTCTTGTGGGACTCCAAAAAATAAAAAAAAGGTAGCCTATAATAAATGAAAAAATGAACATAAATAAAACAATAAAACTCAACATAATTAAAAACAGAACATAACTATAAAAGGATAATCATAAATTGGACCTTCAACAATTTAAACACAGCCTGAAGGCTGTGATTGAGAGGAAGGTAGTGGGCCATTTCCCGTCGAGCTTCCATTTAAATCTATGATACATTACAAATGAGTGAATTATCATGTTATACACATAAATATTATATATAACAATGAATACAATTTAAAAAATAAAAATAAAAAAATAAATAACGCACCTGCTAGTACTTCCTCTGAAATCTCATACTCCTCATCAAATATGAAGTCTTTAAAATGGTAAAAAGACGGTTTCAACCAATTATGTGTGCATATTAGAGCCTCCGCCATTTCTGGGTTTAGGGAGCTTCCATGTACCTCTAAAACTCTACCCCCGGTGCTGAAAGCACTCTCAGAAGCCACAGTAGAAACTGGTGTAGGCATAATATCTCTTACCATTATAGACAAAATTGGATACCGACAAGCATTGTGTTTCCGCCACATTAAAATCTCAAACTTTTCTACAAACTCTATACACTTCTCATTAGTGTACCTCTCAAGTTCATTTTCAACATCAATTGAATCCTTTTCCTTTAAATGTTTTTGAAAAGCATTTTCCCGTTGCATGTGTGCACTTGTGGGACCAACAATAGTTGTTTCACAAAGGGAATCAAATGCAGCAATACTAGAAGATGAAGTCTTAGGTGTTGTATCATACGCATGCTTATACCACTTGTGAACTTTCTAAAGATTATCATTTATGCTTCTCAACAATTTTTTTTTAATTGGTTTATCACCATACATATCATTGAAGCACCACTCCACATATCTTAACTTGTATCGGAGATCTAAAATAACACCAAAGTAAAGGAGCTGATTTATGTTAGATTCATTGCCCCAATACTTAGTGTCCTTTGCCAACATTTGCTTGCCCATTGATGCTAAACAAGTGTTAAGGTCCATTGATGAACATTTAAGTTCAATAAAGATGGAAGCTAATTGGGGGAAAAGCCATATTGAAACTTGTTTTTTGTGAGGTTGAAAACACTTTTGTTGCATCGTAAAAATACTTCAAAAACTGAACAAAACACTTACCATTTTCCCAATCATTATCAGTGGGTGGATAAGCTTCTACAAAGTATTGTCTATAACTTGCATTTTCATCTTCAAGCTTATCAAAGGCTGTTTTAAATTTTGCAGCCGCTTCCAACATCATATATGTTGAGTTCCACCTTGTTTGAACATTAAGACACAACAATTTCTTGCTTGCAATTCCAACAAATTCTATATATTCCTTAAACTTTGCAGTCCTCTATGGTGAAGATCTTACAAACCTCACAACAGTTCGAATGGAAGAAATTGAAGAGTCAAAGTCTTTCAATCCTTCAATCACCACCAAGTTGAGTATGTGAGCACAACACCTCATATGAAAAAAAACCCCATTCAACAATAGCCCATTTATGTTTTTTTTTTTAAATCTTTTTCTTCAATAATCCTACCGCGACATCATTCGATGATGCATTATCAACTGTGATAGTAGACACATTTCTAAGTCCCATTCTCTCAATACCTCCTCAAGCTTCATAGCCACCGTTTCACCTTTATGATTTGGAACCACACAAAAGCTAATGATTCTTTTTTGGTAATTCCACTCATTATCAATAAAGTGGGTCGTGAGAGTCAAATAATTAAGATTTTGAATAGAAGTCCAACAATCTGTAGTTACAGCCACCCTACTACAATCAGACTTAAAGAACCCTTTCAACGTAATTTTTTCATCTAAATACAACTGGAAACAATCTCTTGCTACAGTACGTATTGATGGTACAGTAAGTTGGGGCTGCAATTGATTACATAAATACTTAAATCCCTCCCCTTTAACTACTTTAAAGGGTTGCTCATCCAAAATGACAAAAACCACCAAAGCTTTTCTACATGCTTGAACATTAAATCTAGAGCTTGCTACAACAAAACTAGACCCCTCACTTGTTGGAAATTGTAAAATAGTTTGGTTAGGGTCAGTTGCTACATTTAAAGGATATTTTGTGCATCTTGTTATGTGATGTTTCATATTGGAAGTACCATGTTTCATATTGGAAATAGTTTGGTTAGGGTCAGTTGCTACATTTAAAGGATACTTTTGATGGCAGTATTTACAAGCAGCAGTTCTAATTTCACAATTAGGAATTTCATTAAAGTGGTCCCAAACCTCAGAAGTTTTTCTATAACCACTTGCATTGCCTTTTCTCTTGTTACCAACTCGAGGAAGAGTAGTTTCAGGAGCAGATTGTTCATTAGGTTGGTTAAGAGAAGAATTAGGCGAAGGCTGCTCCATCACTGATATATGTATGATTGTTCATTGTGTGATCTATTAGTGAATTTTGTATATGAAACAACTCATGGTTTGGGCATTTAGCAACTCACATTTTGTTTTTTAATCAATGATTTTATTTGATTAAGTCTTTTTTTTATATAAAACAACTCCTATTATAAAACAACTCCTATCATAGCATAAAATTATATAACCATATAAGTTCATATTAGACATGTTCACCATTTGATTTTAAATGAAAACTGAACTGAACCAAATCAATTCTAAACCACAAAAACAACTTGAGAAGAAAAATCAGCATGTGAATTGAACAAATTTTATAATCCAACATCTAGTAGAATTAAATTTAAAAATCAACATGTGCATTTTCAGCACGAGAAGAAATATCAGCATGTGAATTGAACAAATTTTATAATCCAACATCTAGTAGAATTAAATTTAACAATCAGCATGAGAAGAAATATCAGCATGTGAACTGAACAAATTTTATAATCCAACATCTAGTAGAATTAAATTTAAAAATTAGCATGTGAATTTTCAGCATGATAAGAAATATGAGCATGTGATATTGAACTAATTTTAATGTAGAACTGAATCATTATTCAAAAAAATCATGTAGTTTAAAAATAATACAATTTTCTGGCCTAGCTCCTTGCATGCTTCTCCTTAGCCTTGCTTCATTATTCAAAACCAGAAAAGTTCAAAAAACACTAAGTATTGAGCAAATCTACAATGTAGAAATTCCATGCAATTATTATTAATTAATAGCATTATAAACATAAATAAAAACAGAATGACAACTTGTTAAAACTGCAATTAAATAAAAATAATAAAATTAAAACTGCAATTAAATCTATAATATATATATATATATATATTAATCACAGATTCTGATTATCACACTAAAGTAATTTATTATAACTTGTTAATAGAATTTAAATGTATAAATGATAAAATTTGACTTCCAAGTTTTAAGCCAAACACGTGGTTCCTTGTGTGTTTGAAATGCCCTGACCTCAAACATATTGTTTTTATGTTTTTCATAATTTTAAATGAACGCGTTTTTAAAATTAGAACGAACGACAATATTATTCTAGTGGGTAACACAACATTTACAAATAAGTGCACTCCTTAAATATTATATAGTGAGCACACATAAAATTAATTGGGTACCTTTTACTGTAATCGTTAATAAATAAAGAATTGAATTAATTAAAAAATATAAAAATGAAATCGAATTATTGGATATTTTGGTGGCGATATATTGTAAATTTTGAAGAAAAAAAAAAAAATAAAATTGAAAATAACGAAAGTTGCACAAATAAATTCCAAAGTGTACTTACCACATTAAATTTTAGGTTTGATTTGTCTCCACCAATCTATATATATTAGATACAAATGAATTAACTGACGAATCTCCTTCACGATACTTTGAAATACTTGAAATGAATTGCACATTGACATCAAACCTATCGATCAATGATATTTTATAAAATAAAGTTCTTTCATTTACTCTAATATACTAGAAAAAAATGATTCATAAATTTTTTGACAGAAATTTGACTGACGTAACATAAAAATTGTGTTATTCTTTTGTATATAAAGTGTCTCTATTTATAAAAAAAATTCATACTAATTGATGAAAAAAAATTTGAAAAAATTTATAACCCTTAATAACTTAACCATTGATTTGATGGTTAACATATATATTAAACTTAAATGTTGCAACTATTTAACGAATTGTAAGAGAATTTTAAATATTTTTTGAAAATTCACGTAATAATTGTTTTATTCCCTTTTGCAGTTATTAAATAAGAAAGGAATTAACATAAAAGGTAGCAAGCAATGTTGGAGAGAACTATTAAGAGGAATAGAAAGAAATTGTGATGAGAGTACAACACCAAAACACTACGGAATTACTGAACTACAAACTAAGGACGGATTTTTTTATAAAAAAAATAGTTGAATAGCTATAGCCTATAAGGCATCAGCTATCTAATTTTACTAAATAGAGTATAAGTGTGGAATTTCCTACAGAATGAAAACGACATGTATCCACATTATTCGTGGAGTTTACCTAACAAATGGCGGCTAAACAATTTCAATGCATATGAATGAGAAGTTCATCATTCCCTACATAAAAATCATCTGCATTTAATCTATTATTGGGAATATGATAAAAATTTAACAAATGTATGAAAATTTGAGGGCGGCTAATTATGCTTGGAAAATTGATGAAATATTAAATGCTCTAATGATTGCTCCTCAACATCATCGTTTTCATTTCCTTCCCTTCCTTCTCTACAACAATTCTCATTCATCTTCGGTATTTCGTCTCCATCTTCCCACTCGCCCTAAACCACAACTTTTTGTTGATGGTTAATGCTATCTTTTGATCAACATGAAAATCATAAGTGTTTCATAAATGTATCTTTCGTTTTTTATTTGTAATAATTCCCTTTGTTGTAGGATTGAAATGCATTGTTGAGTTTTTTTCCCTTTGCTTTGAGATTTGTTTTTTCATCTTTGTACATGCCAGATTGATGTTGCTCAAAAAGCAGTTTTATTTATTTATATAAAGATATATGGGTTTATTGATCTTGCTGGAAACTGAAAATGAATGGAGATGTGCTATAACAAAATTGAATGACATAGAGTTGAAGTCTTATAGGTATAAAATTGAATGGCAGGGTTGAGACTATTTGTTCATATGTATAATCTTGCATTATATTCTAATCTCTAAGGAGATTTGAAATCCAACTTTTTAATTAAATTATGATTATATTTTTATTCTGTTTTATAGATGTATGTTTAATGAATATTTTATTTCTACTGTCATTTAATTTAGATTTGCTAAATAAATGAAATATTTATATATTTTTCAAAAACAATATAAAATAGTAAGAATTAAATATTTACTTATGAATAAAAAGTCTAAAATATAAATTTAGTATTCTAAAGTCATCTCCTCTAAAATCCTCTAAAACTCAACTTTCCAATATACCTTGATTGTATTTATTTTATAAATAGAAAAAATTCCTATGTATTTTACATTGATATTTGTATGAATATTAAATTAAATTATTAGTCATTTGATATTTAACTATAAATTATCTAATGCAATTAATAAAAAAACATAATTTTCACATCTATTTTATCCGTTCAGCAGGAGTTAAAGCGGTAGTCACAGATAATACCCGATTACAACTAAGAAACCAACGCAACTTGATTAACTCCGAAGTTGACTCCAAACTTGGCCAACAAAATTACCTCCCCCAACACACTCTTGTTACTGCTATCCTCCAAAGCACTAGCTGGCCACTCAGTTACATCACCCATTCCGCTTTATCCTACCATCGCAAGTTGTATCTGACCATAGCAGTCCATCACCCACACTCAAAATCAAAGCAGAAAAGTGTACTACAACAGCCTCCATGGCATACAAAACAGTCTACTTTCCAATTTATTATTTCCACCCAATGATTTGCTGGAAAGTTGGACAAAATGTTAATACATACTCTTTAAACACGAAAATAGCCCACACAATACAAGGTAGGCTACATACACCTATTAGTACAAACACACTCTAATTTGGACCATACACAAAGTATTAGCTAGAATATCCCCAATAACACACTCACCCAAACAAGAACATGGATTTAACCAAAAATATATTAAGATCAACCAAGCAAAATTCGAGGCACATCGTTTTAAATAGATCAAATCTATTTTTAAATAAAATTAAAGTTCAAGTGTAGTATATTACCTATCAAAGACTTTATTTTTAATTTTAGTACGGCCCTTTTAAAAATTTTGTTTAACCTATTCACTTATTAAGGAACTTATTTTATGTTAAGACTTGTAAAACACACATAATATGTCAATAAAAAATAATTTTGTTGAATCTTTACAACCATAGCATCCATTTTTTGTTTTCTTTCAATTTTTGCAAAAAAACTTGATGTATATATAAACAATTATTATTAGCAAAATAAAAGAATAAACTACAAACATTGAATTTATAACATAATGATTTTAAAAATGAATAATAGGTGTGAATATTAGAAAGTGGGAAAAAAAATTATGGTTTAAATTTCTAATAAAAAACTTTTATTATAAAAATATGACGTCTTTTTTTAAAAATAGAAAATCAAGAGTCTTTAATACACAAATATAATACGTCTTAATTACATATTTAAATATTGGTATGTCAGTCTAATAGATTTTTAGAGACTCTAATCTTAATCTATTTAAATAAATAAGATTTTTAAAATGTTGAAGTTTCCTTTTTACTCAATGTCCTATTCTAACCTACTTGCAAAGAAGCCTGTCCAATACAATTCTAATGTATTCAACCTCATTTATCCATGCATCACACTCTCAACATACATGACTTGAGAAATCAGCCACAAAAACAACAAAGACTCACGCAACTATCCGCACCACAACAACCCATTATACCAAAGAAATTGTTCAGTTAAGCTCAAACTGTACTAAAAACATAACCAACCGGACGCCTATCTGGGCAGGCTTTGCAGTACTTGGAAAGAGATGGGAAAGCTTGAGAAAGTCAAAAAAATATCCAAAACCTTGCACGATGCTACAATTCAATAGCCACAGAATACTTAACATTTATCTTCAAGGCTTCAATTTTTCACTTATGAAATATATAGAATTTATAGCTATATAAAATTCTCAAAATCATTGCATAAGATGATCAATATTTAAATGTAAATACCATGAAGCAATAGATATTTGCCTATCCACGACTATTACTTGCCTATCCCATGTATACGCATAAATTTTTAAATTTCGTTACTTTCGAGATGAAATCAATTTGATAAAATACTATTTGTACAACGATATAACTTGAAAGAATAAGAGAAAAATATAGTATTTATTTCTATATAAAATTCTCAGAATCATTGCATAGATGATCGATATTTAAATGTAAACACTGTAAACAAGAACAAATAGATATTTGCAAAAGATGGTTAGAGACAGACTTTGAAAGTTAGATATTTTTAAAACTTACATTTGACTAGACTCCATATGATATAAGACACTCAAACCAAATAAATTAAGCATCAAATTCATGATGAAAAAAACGATGCAAACGATTTGTTTAGAAACAAAGACATGTACAAAACCTAAATCCCCAAATAAAAAAACATGCACCTCAGTAAATCATCTTCATTCTTTAGGAATTAGCAGTAAGAAACACAATGAAAAATAAAGTGAAAAATAAAGATGGAAGAAGCAAACAAAGAAAAATTGTTACTTATAGAAATTAGTGGTCAAAATTGACGACCATACATGCAAAAGAAGATGGCGCATCCCGAAGATGTGACATCCTACTGCATAAAAAAAATATTATACTTTCAGACAATCGCATGGCAGAGATACGAAAGTGTTGGCAAATATTATACATTGTCAAATTGATGCTAAAAAGTTTGTTGAGCAGAAAGGAATCACGGCCACCGCATAATCTTTTAAAATAACAAAAACCTATGCCCATTTTAAGCTTGAATCTTTGATAGTGAAAACATCTCAGTAATTAAATAATACAATAATTAAGACTAGGCCATGAAGCCAGCAACTTGCTTCACCAGATCGTATTGAACATGAAACATGGTTTCTTTAATGTTAGAAAGAAAGTCTAATTAATTGTAGAGAAAATTTAAATTTCATTTCTTTTCTACTCTGTATCTCTCAAAGAATATTACAGGTACAACAGAACACAGCATAAACCAATTGAATTATTTTAGTTAGCACAGCTTTAGCTTGAGCAGCAACCAACTCTCTTCAATGCAGACACATCATTCTTAAGATCTATTTTCTCACCTTTGGTTGGCACAGTTGCAGTTCCATTTTCTGTGCTGTCAACTGTCTTTTTACTAACAAAATGGTAGATTTGAGTCAAAACTTCAGCGAATGCATTCTCTACATTTGTTGCTTCCAAAGCTGAGGTTTCCATGAAGTACAGTGACTCTTTCTCAGCATAAGCCTTTCCGTCTTCAGTTGATACAGCTACTAGGTGTCGAAGATCTGACTTGTTCCCAACAAGCATCACAACAATGTTTGAATCTGTGTGATTCCTTAATTCTTTCAGCCATCTATCAACATTCTCAAATGTTGCATGGCGTGTGACATCGTATACAAGAAGTGCACCTACAGCCCCACGATAATAAGCACTGGTGATCGCTCGATACCTATAGAGAGAAAGAATGTAAGTTAAATGCATGCAACAATTGTCATCACATGATTATTTAACCAAATTCATGTTCCTTAAGGAGGTTACAGGGTAAAAGGACACAAATGAAGACTGGTCTAGGCAGAGTGTCAGTGACATACCTTGAATATTTGGTAGTTATGGGCATTCTAATTATTTTATGTTGGATAGTTACATATTTTGTAATTACTTGAACAAAATTTAGGTGCATAAATTTGTTTTAGATGGAAAGCATAACTTAATTTCACTACAGATAAATGGCACATCACTAACACCACCAGGTATAATTTGCAGATTAGGTTTTCAAATTGTGTGTACAAAATCAATCACCACGCTAAAAAAATTAATAGAAATAGAAAGTGAAAGACAAATAAAGGCTTCCTTTCCCCCCTCATTAATGTATATAATAAAATTCAAATTAAAAAAATGAAAAGAAAAGGAAACATGGATTTTTGAAGATATACATTAACAATTACAAAATTGGGATTCAACAACTCATAATTTGTCTCTAGTCAACTATGAAGCATTGTGTTGGAATGTCAGACACATTTCTAATACCGGCAGCTTCTATATAACTCGCAATTCCACACTAAATGCTGCTCAAAAACTATTTTTGACTGATACATCACTGAGACGTTTAGTGTTAGTCAACTATGTATGAGAGCAAATAATTTTAATCATACAACCATATCTAGCTGAGACAAACTCATTATATGTTTTGGTGTCCTGATTTAGACATTGTCTGTGTCGTGAGTTCATCTAAGTGTCATGCAAGATGAAATTTACCAAGGGTAAGATTGATTGTTTCTTCAAAATTCACCTTAATTGTTTCTTTCATGATATGTTCCATCAAATTGAAAGCATATATAAACAACTTGTAGTTAGAATCACATGCTAAACTAAGTTTGATATATGCTTATCTTAATGATGACTCTAAATAATACAAACACAGATCTCCCAAGTTCAAAATCACTTCAAGCAAATGTTATATCAACATCTCCCATGCCACATTCTCATTGTCAGTTCAAAGAGAAAATATTATTTAATAAAAAAAATTAGATCAGTAGCAATATCATACTTTCATTTATTTTTAAGCCTTTACCAAACGAAACAAAAATTATATATATAACAATAGTCCCGAATCCAACGCTTAAATACAAAAACAGTTATTAGTAATTAAAGTAAACAAATAGAGTAAAAGAAAGGAAAGAGCAACGACTCAAGTACAAATAGAAACATATTGGCGCTTTAATAAAGAGTTGACACGTGACATAAAGGAAGGTCACGTGATTTGAATAATAAAGAAGAAGAAGAAGAAGAAGAATGGAGGTACCTACCTTTCCTGACCGGCAGTGTCCCAGATCTGAGATTTAACGACTTTGGTGTCGACGTTAAGGGTGCGGGTGGCGAACTCGACGCCAATGGTGGACTTAGATTCGAGGTTGAACTCGTTCTTGGTGAACCTTGAAAGAAGGTTTGACTTCCCTACGCCGGAATCACCGATTAGAACTACTTTGAAGAGGTAGTCGTAGTCGTCATCCGCCCTGTAACCCCCCATTATTAGTTAACACAATAATAAACCTTTGCTAATTCGTTTCTTGTTTCTTTTTTCTTATTCAAGTGTGAGTGGAGGAGCGAGTGATGAATGAAAAGAAAAGTGCCACACACAAATGTGGAGTGAAACCAAAGAAATCCTCACTCTTACTTGACTTGCTTGCAACCGATACTTTCTTTCTTTTCTTTTTGTAAAAAGTATTTACAAAAATACACTAATAGCCATTTTTTGCTTAATAAATTATAGGCCGGAAGAATAGTACTCCAATCTAATCTAAAGTAGAATAGACCTTAAATTCACTAAACAACGTACAAAGATGTTTATATACGTCTCTTTCTAATGTAAGGTTTTGAAACTCCAATTTTTAAATAATTTCAGTTGGTCCATGGTACGTAAATCCTGAATTCGTCCAATTAATCTCATATTAAAATTAGACATTTTTTTTATGCTTTGATAGTGTAAAATTGTTTAAGCATTCGACAAATCATAATTAATTATAATAATAATTTTATAAATAATTCTAATAAAAGTTAAATCATATTGATTCACAACGTAAAAATATTTACTATAAATCAAATTACTAAATTAATATATACATGACATATATAATACCATAAATATATCAATAATTCATATAAACTTTCAACTTAATTATATAGTAAAAATATCTAAAATTACCATAATAAATTTCCATATTCATAAATTTGTATTAAACCAAACTAAATAAATTATCCAACCAAATCAAAATAAGTTTGCATCAAAGATGAAGAGACGCGAATGAAAAGTTGCTGAAGTGAAAATACAAAATATATTGGAGAAGATTGAAAAGTGGATTTTTTTTAAGTTGAGGTTGGAAAATTTGGCCAAAATTTAAAATGAAGGTAAGAATGCTATACTATTCACGTGAATTTATCCAATATCCGTTAAGACTTTACTAAATTTTGAATCTACTATCGAGTTGATTATTTTTTTGGAATATAGAGATATAAATTTGCAAGTATTTATGTATTAACATTCGATTTTGATAACATTTCTCCGTTGACACTAACGACTGATAGTTATTTATTTTAGTTAGTTATAACACGTAGGAAATGTATTCATTTAAGATTTGAAAGATTTTTAAAGACTATTTTGTGATGGAAAAATCTTAAATATTCAATCAACATTTTAATATAATTAAAAATCTTGGGGTCTTCAATTATAAACTCGTTTGGATTTTTTAAACAAAGTACATAAATATAGTGATATTCAATCAATTTTTATTTTCAATTTATAAAAAGTCACGTGGTATTCAAAAACTTTTAAATTTTAATGAATTATTTTCTAAAATAGACTTCGTTAGATTTATTTGTGAATTTTTAGTAAAAATTTCTTTCATTTATTCCCATCTCTTTTCCTTTGACATAAAAGATTATTGTTTTTTTTACCTCTTTTTATTTTTGCAAAAATATATAGTTACATTTTAACTTTTAACTTTTAACGAAATGATATTTTAAAGAATCATTATAAAAACAATAATAAAGAATTTAATAATTTTTTCACTATTCATTTAGATAATAAGTTTTTCTTTTATAAATAGTATATTAGTTATAATGTTATGTTAATGTGGCTATTAACTTTATATTATCTATCTCATGTTATATGTATATGTATTGCATATGTAACTAGTAAGTACCCGTGCAAAAGCACTTGCTTACTTTTGTAA
>JBBPBS010001264.1:27500-53338 GCA_037974835.1 Cicer judaicum | reverse complement strand
AAAGGGAATCATTATTCGTAAGTTCCCGTGTGTAAAAGTTGCCTATTCAAAAGGGCGAAAACCTCTTGCTCTATCTTGCGTCCCTCCATCCCGGATCTCTAGGAACAGGGCTGACAGCAACACCATTAATCGAACGAGTCGGGATGGGATGAGAATCTCACATGGTGCCGCCGTTCTAACTCGTTACGCACGCAATTGACGTAGCAGACCTCTTGCATGATTGTTTCAATCAATGATGTATTCAATCAAGACAAGAAAGATACGTCGTAATAAGATCAGGTTACATAATGGGTCTATGAGGGAACATCCAGAAAGAGGATCAGACCAAGTGCGAGATTGGATCAAAAATAGCGTATGAAAGGATTATGGTCTTTCTAGTACAGTACGATCGATCAAGTCATTCAGTAAAGTCTCTTCGCGTTGTGTTTATGGAATTCTATTAGAGCAGGTAGTTGGCTCCTGATAAATTCGTTGTCTCCAGTTTCGTTTGTGAATCTTTCTCCCATGCATAATTTGTTGGTCAACAACCACAACTCGATAGAATTAATTCGTCAAGACTCCGGACTCTCTTTCTGTCCGTAGCGGAGGGAAAAAGTAAAGAAAGTCTAAGCGCATATGGCACGAAAAGGAAATCCGATTTCGGTAAGACTCGATCTGAATCGTAGTTCAGATTCAAGTCGGTTCAGTGAGGGCGACCGCGAAAGTCACCGAATGGGTCAGTCTTTTCCTTCAGTTTGTCCTATATATGTTGAATAAAAAAGCTTGGGAGGACGTAGCAGATGTCCGGGACGGGACGGACACGACTTCTTCTAACGCTAGAAGACCACTGGAAGAGACCCGGGACCAGAGCATGTCGTGAAAGAAGCACACTGGGCGGGCGTGCTTCGACCGTGTCTCCGGGGCACAGTTGAATGTAGATATCATGAACGCGAGGTGCAGGATACCAGGCCGAGAAACCCGGGCAACCACCCCCTATGTGCCGATCGCTAGCGCATCCAGGGCCCCGGCGCCCAGCGGAGCTGGAGAGGCCTAGCCTGATCTGAGAAGTGCTAATTCGGTTCGGATAGACTTCATTCAAGAACGCCGCCGCCCCTTGAATCAATAATAAAACAAGTGCTAAGTTTCAGATCAGTGAATAAACCGAAACGAAAGAAGAAAGAGACCTTTATCGCTCGGCGCCTAAAGCGCACTATGCTCCGCTTCAACAAATGAGAGTTTTCGGTGGAACCGGTGAACCACGCGAGCTGGTTAGATGCGTGGGACAGAGGGCTCATAGTACCTGCTAGCGCAGCTATGCAGTTGAAGGGAAGGAGCCTAAATCGACCCCCTTATTTATTTTTTTAATTATAAATAAATAAGTAAAAAGAGATTAGACTCTCGGATGAGACTAAGCAGCCACCGACCGTTCCGACGCGCCCCTGACCTGACCAATTTTTTTTATTTAGACCGAAAACCTATCTAAAATGGAGCCTAGTTTAGGCTGTCAAACAAATGATAAAATTGAAAATTAGAAATATAACCACTAGTAGGGATATGGATGGAGTCTCGCTCAGTAAAGAGAGTTGTAGATTCGTAGAAAAGGAGAGGAGCCTTGACTTTCTATGATGTTCTTAGTCAAGAAGCGCTAACGCTGCAATCTTTCTAAAGCAAGAAGCGAGAAAGTTGACTTTGAGAAAGAAGGTGCTTGTTGCCGCTTTCTTCTTTTTTTATAGTAAGTAAACTTGTTTTGTTTTATAAGGCGAAAGGTTGCTTTTTTTATAATTATTATAGCGTTAGCGCTTTAGTTTTCAATAAGTTTAGGCTTGAGTAAGAACATAGAAATGTTGAATCAGGGTGCGCAGGGAACCCTATACAAAGGGCCTTTCCCTTCAAATGACAACAGCCTCTTCCTGCTGCGAAGGCCTTGCACGAAACCAACCCCCCCACCCCCGATCCAGTACCAGTTGTTTCGCAGGTAGGCCCACTTAGGTTAGGGGGGCATTGTCCCTCAGTTCTTACCAACCTCCGGTGTGTAATCGACATGTTGCTAACTTCAACTCGGTTGAATAAGAATCATTGATTCCCTTTGCTGTCCATTTCTTATTCATTCAGGGCGCTCGGCCGGTGCTCCTTTTTTAAATCAGAACAACTCTGAACGTTAGAGAAGATAAGGGAAGACCACCTGAGCGAACCGACCGAGGGGAAGGGGACTTGACTTATTCGAACCGAACGATAGCGGCTTAAAGCTAAGCCTATCACGAGCAGCGTCGCTGCTTGATCGGCGGGGAGAAGCATCTCAAAGTATGGGGCAAAGGATCAAGCGCTTTGACTTAGTCTCCCGGGATTCACCACAGGTTGGGTTTGAGAGCCGTGTGATGGGTGACTATCCAGCACGGTTCGGAGAGCACTTTTAGTCAGCGTTGGTGAATGGAAGCCCCTCTATCAAGCAAGAAAGAAGCGGCTATTCCCACGGCGGAGTCACCATTGACTCTATTTATTATTATGGTAAATTAGTTTATCAAGATGTCAATCTGAGATCTTATTTCGGTTCGATACGTCCACCTGCGAGACTAACCTTTGGCTTTCGTCTCGGTAGGTGTATTCTTATACATTTTCCCAAAAGAACATTCATTCATTTCTTTCTTCCCCGTCGACCACGACGACTGAAACGACGCGCAAAATCCAGACCCGGAAAGGAGAAGGGCCGGTGGTGGGCATTTGGGAAAGTCGGGCCGATCGGGTGTCTTCATTCCAGCAACAATAAAGAAGAAGAACGAAACGAAGTGAGAGGCCGGAGGGCAGGGAAAAGAGTCGAGTCGATCAGGCTCGACGACCGGGAGAAGCAAAACGAAATTCGGATTTGGCCGAAAAAGAAGCAACGCTATGGATACCATGACCGATCACCATCGATAAAGAAGAATCTTTCTAAATCACTTCGGGTCAGCGGGGCCTTCAAGCATCCGAAATACGCCGGGGCTGTAAATGACATAGCGTTCCTTATAGAAAATTACGACTCCTTCAGAAAAACGAAGTTTTTTAAGTTATTTTTCCCCAAGAAGTCCCGCTCCGACGGCCCGACGAGTCATCTATTTAAAAGAACCCTCCCTGCAGTGCGCCCCTCCTTGAATTATTCGGTCATGCAATACTTTTTTTGTAGAAAGAACCAAATGCATTTCGACCCCGTCGTAGTTCTCAATCATTTCGTGGCACCGGGCGTGGCTGAACCATCTACGATGGGGGGAGCGAATGCGCAGGGAAGAAGCTTAGATAAGAGAATACGTTCTCGCATCGCTTTTTTTGTAGAAAGCTCGACCAGCGAGAAAAAGTGTTTGGCCGAAGCCAAAAAGAGGTTGACCCACTTCATTCGCTTGGCGAATGATCTTCGCTTCGCGGGAACAACAAAAACCATCATCTCGCTCTTTCCTTTCTTCGGTGCTACCTTTTTCTTTCCAAGGGATAGAGTTGGGATTTATAAGAACCTTTTTTTTGAGGATGCCCGGGAACCACTCCTAGGTCAATTAAGGATCAAATGTTGGAACCTCATGGGTAAGGATAAGGTAATGGAATTGATAGAGAAATTAATAGACCTAGGTAGGATAGGAGAGTGGATAAAGGGAATAGAGATGATGATAGAGATCATACTGAGAAACAGAAAAATTCCGTACGGGTACAACTCTTATTTGAACGAAGTTAAAAAAATGCGATCTTTGTTGTCTAATAGAACAAACACTAATACCTTAATTGAGTCGGTCAAGATCAAATCTGTTTATCAAAGTGCTTCTCCGATTGCTCAAGACATCTCTTTTCAACTGAGAAAGAAAACAAGATCATTTCGTTCCATTTTTAGTAGAATAGTGAAGGATATTCAATTAGTAATGAAAAAAGGGGTTGAGGGGATCCGTATATGTTGTTCAGGTCGATCAGAAGGCGCAGAAATAGCTAGAACTGAATGCGGAAAGTATGGAAAAACATCTCGTAATGTATTTAACCAGAAAATCGATTATGCTTCTGCGGAAGTATCTACTCGTTACGGAATCTCAGGTGTCAAAGTGTGGATTTCATATAGTAAAAAAAAGGGACGTGCTATATCCGAAACGTACGAAATTTAGTAAATATCGTAAAGGCAGATGTAGTAGGGGTTGCAAACCAGACGGAACAAAACTAGGTTTTGGAAGATATGGCACTAAAAGTTGTAGAGCTGGTCGTCTTTCATATCGAGCCATTGAAGCAGCGCGTCGGGCTATAATCGGACACTTCCATCGTGCTATGAGCGGACAATTCCGAAAAAATGGTAAGATATGGGTAAGAGTTTTCGCGGATATCCCTATTACCGGGAAACCTACAGAAGTCAGAATGGGAAGAGGAAAAGGAAATCCTACGGGTTGGATTGCTCGTGTGTCCGCGGGACAAGTCCTATTTGAGATGGATGGTGTGAGTTTGTCAAATGCTCGACAAGCCGCTACATTAGCGGCGCATAAACCATGTTCGTCAACCAAGTTTGTTCAGTGGTCGTAACGTAATTGGTTAGTGGGGAAAAACCAGGCCGGGACTCAAAAGAATTAGGCGAAGGGTTTTTTCCTGAACGAGGGAAGTGGAAAGACACTAAGGGAGAGGGATATACTCCTTTTTGAATCGCCGAAATTGTACGACTGTTCCGGGCGTACGACCCAGATACGTTTCGGTTTTTTTCGGGTACTCTTTCCTGTGATTGTATTGGATATTCTTCTTTATGATCACAAGGTGGTGCTTGGGCAGGTCTTCTCTGATTACGTTCGGACGTGACAGGGAAGCCAGGAGGTCCAGGGACATAGCCGACCGATGCATTCCCCATACAGCAGAAAGAGAGGGGAACGCAGCCCCCGCCGCCATATGAGTCGGATACAATTATAGTTTGACTCTTGTGGGAAATTCAAGATGTCTTTTTTTGTTTTGGCGAGAATAACTTCTAGGAGGGTGAATCCCAGGTTCCACCACAAGAAAGAAGGACAATTGGTAGTTCCCTACGAGGAAGTGCCGCCCAAAAGGGACTACTCTGCATCGGCCGGGATTGGACACTAGTCCTTCAAGTCTTCAAAGATCGGATTCAATCGATTATTCGCATTCAACTTGAACAATTCTTGTGACAACAGACGGAATTCCTTCGTTCCCTTTATCAAAGGCAATAGGAAGATATCGATTTCGAACAAAAAGGCAATCTCGAGTACAAGCCAAGGAGAAAGACTGCCATCTCAGGCATACCATCGACAGAGTCAGGAAAGGACAGGCAGAAGCTAATTAAATCCGATCTTTCAACTCTATCCCTTCTCCAGCTAACCAAGCAAATTCCCAGCTCCCTATGAGCTCAGAGTCGCTAACGCAAAGAGGAAGAAGAGCGACTTCAATCATTCCAATAGTAACAAGGTAAACCGAACCCAAGTGAAGTTAAGCCGAGTCCTTTTCTTCCCCACTGCTTCGAAGCCGGAGGCGGACACGTGGGGTTCACTGGAAGGGAGAGTGGCGGGAATTATTTTTTGCAATGTAATGGAACTCAAAGCCTGTTTCATAGGCTGTACTCGTACTCACCGACTACACGGACTCTATACCAAGTCATGAGCGATAGCGAAGCCAAGCCGCCAACCAAGCCAATGCGCCATCCCTATCCCTTCCCGATGAAGCTTCCTTTGATTTGAATGAATGAGGAAGGAAGGCGCATGCAAGAGAAAAGAAAGCCCCTATTTGGGCATGAGCTCTAGTACATTGACCTCTCGCAGACCTGAAAGTCCAGTTTTTGGCTATTGAAAAATAAAATAATAGAGACGAAGAAAGCCATATAGATTATCAATAAGGGAGGAACTCGACCTCGGCCAGCCGGCCAGGAATGATGACCAATTGCTTGAACCTCGGATGAGGACATGGAGGAAGATGGGCCGGCCAGAGCCGCAGGCAGATGAGAAATAAGAAGACTAAAACTTTCAAAGATGCTGGGTGAAGGTGAATCGCCTTCAAACTGAGGATTCACAATGACTTTTACTCAGACTTCCCTTCCTAAAAGACAAAGGAGTAGCGGGGTTCGCTAGCCGACCTTGCCTGAAAGTACTTTTATCTGACGCTTAAGGGGTAAAGAATAGCTTCGCTGAAACTAATGCTTTTTCCCTTGCTGGCTTTCCACCATTCAAACTTGGTTACTTCCTACGCTATTCGCTGGCATTGAACTATTCTCTCGACATTCTTCTTCATTCAGATACTATAAAAATATTGGAAGGAGCTGGTTGGTGATGCTCTTCCCATGGTTTACCACCGATGAGGAGTATTCCGCATGCCATCGACCTAGTACCTGGTGCTAGTTTCCCAAACCTGCCTGCTTATCGAATGCTACCTGCCTTTTAATTTCAGCCCCTTGCGCTAACATCGTTCAGTTCCCCGGCCCCCTATCATCTGGGGATTCAATTTTCATACGTAGTCTTTCAACACTTGATTCAATGGTGTCAAGCTCCTTCTGCTTTGATGCTTCGCTTAGCGCTACTACTCCTATGATATTTATTTATTAAGTGCATGGCTGCGGGCAGGAGGTAACAAGAAAAAGAAGGTCTTTTTTCACTAACTAAAATCCCTCTTTGGATGAACATTTCATGGGATTCTTCCAATACTTACTGAGAACTAGTACACCACCTTCTATTCTTAGCCGCAGAGAGCCCTCGTCACTAATTTATGGTGATTATGTATTGGCTTAGCCACACCGGTCAAGGGCCATTTCGGTATCGTGCTAGTAAGGTAAGAGCTGCTGTCGATTCTGGTAGCATTCCAAGTCTTGGATTGGTCCATTCGTTAAGCATTGGAATCGCTTTGCCCGCTATTCCTTCTCTTTCTGTCTATCGTTTATCTTTTTATTTTTTGCGAGTTAAGTTCCTCTCCTTTTAGATGTGCATTCCCGATCTTTTTAGTCTCTTGAATATTCGATTTAGAGTTAAGAGGCGTCTATGCCACTAACCAACTCAACTCCTTAAAGAAATACAAGAGCTTCTCCGGCAAACCACTAGAAGTACCCATCGAGTCGAGCAATTGGATGCTAAGAAAGGTATCTTTCTGGGCAAAATTCTAAGCCTATAGACTGAATTAGGAGAGCAGAGGTTTAATCCAAAACCAGGAAAGCAAGCTATATCGAAGCCCAATGCCAAGCAAAGCCCTAGACTACAAGTGAAGAAATTGGGTTCCACTAAGCGCCCTTAACCCGACACAAGATGGGACCCTATTAGGTAGGATAGTGGGCTTAGTCAGCCCAACATAGGTTGTCTACAAAAAAGGGGAAGTTCCCGTGATTTAAGGTTTCTGGATATCCTACCCTAAGACGAGAGGGTTGGGCTTAGAACAAGACCCATCGGTGGATAAGATCACATCTTCATAACAAAAGGTGTACACGTTCGGCCTCACTCAAGGTAATGGGCCAAACCTAACGAGTCCAAACAAATTGGATCTTTTTGTATGACAAAACCACATATTGGTAATTTTTTTATTTCCTCAAGCAATAGGGTTTTACCAGTCCCAGCAGAGCCTGTGATGAACACGGATTTGCCCTGAGGGATGGCAGACAAAATATGCTTCTGCTCGTTTGCCCATTCTATTGGAGTGAAGGTTAGCCCAATGTTAGCATTCAGATCCATTTTCAGCCCGGAAATGCCACCTTTTCCTGGCTTTCCAAACAAAGCCCATCGAAGTCCAGTCCATCTAATTCATTTTATTCCCATTCCAGGACGGCCCAGGCCGCTATCCGAGTGCAATCGGCAAAAGCAAGTTTACCTGACTTATATTTTTAATATAATGCGTTCTGCTGTCAAAAGTAGGGGATAGTGTCTGATCCTTTCAATCAAGCGATAGAGGCAGAGGCTTTACTTCTTTCGCCTACGCTAGGACGGAGCTGCTGTCGAGTGAGGGTTGGCCGAGGGGAGTTCCATCATGAAGCTGGGTACAAAAAAGCCAGTAAAAGACAAGTAGAAGCCAGTGAAAGAGGA
This sequence comes from Cicer judaicum, assembly GCA_037974835.1. Taxonomy (NCBI): domain Eukaryota; kingdom Viridiplantae; phylum Streptophyta; class Magnoliopsida; order Fabales; family Fabaceae; genus Cicer; species Cicer judaicum. Next base: position 45,374 of record JBBPBS010001264.1, on the reverse strand, counting down.
GTAGTCAGGGTACGACGAAGCACGCCTGGTACGTAAGCGAATACGGATCACGTGGGTTTGTACTGATCCGCTTTCGAGCTGTCGAGTGAGGATTGCTCCATCTATGAAGAAAGGACGCAGGGGGCCTCTCTTATTATATTATAAAGGGGGGGTACTCTCTTCTCTGATGTGCGCTATATTATTTTGTTCTATTTCTGAAAGAGTTTTCGGGATTAAGCCACGTGGCGATACCCGCGAAAAACTAAAGACTCTTTTTTTTTTGGCTTAGAGCTTCCCACGTCTATAAATAGAAGCTGCTTTCTCTATTTGGCAAAGCAAGGGGAGATATGGATCCACCAGTTACCACTTTAACGCTTTTTCAAATTGAGCAAGCTATTATTAATGTAGAGAACGCAAAGCTCCAGCAGGAGCAAACCCTGGCTGCCTTCTGGGAGCACATGCCTCCTGTCGAGGAGGAGGTCCTGGTAAAGCGGATACAAGAGCTCCGGGACCGCATTCGCGCTCTGGAAGAACAAAGGAGGTTTCTCATCCGAGAGCGCGAATTGCTGCTTATCAGGGCGGCCTCCATCATCCGCGGGAGACCTGGGGGAAACAACTAAGAAGTCCTTTGTTTTTGCTTTTCTTTTTAACTTCATATGTTGTTTGTTTACTTTGTTGTAATGTTGTGTTTAGTTGTGTGGCTGGTTTGTCTATGTGTGCGTAAGCTTCATAAAGGGTCCGTCGACTCTTTCTATAAGATTTTAATAAGTGTCTGTAGACGCAAAGTAGTGTGTTTTAATGTATGGTGTTCTTTGTCTTTTTTAGTGGAGATCTACTCCGGATGCTTACTGGAGATAGACTCCTATCTATGCTAACTATCTTTGTTTGGTTTTATTTATTATGTTTGCATGTATGGTATGGGAAAAGCCCTAGTTGTAAATCTTTACTACTTTATATAATTAATAATAATGTTCGTAAAAATGTGCTGAAAATTTAGAAGGTGTAAGCTCAGTGTACTGGAGATGCGCTTATTAAGCCTTTCTAGCTTTGAAGCAAACTTCTTCCTTGAGTCTGCGCCGTCTTAAAAACCAAACCCTAATCTTGCTAGTTCAGTTCGTGTGTTTTACGTGAGCGCGTTGAACTAGTGTGCATGGACCTTAGCCACGAGTTTTTCGGCCTAGACGCTAATAACACGAAAACACTTTGGTCCTGGGTTTTCTATCTCTGTTTTTGCGCTTAGTCTTGCTAACTAGAAATGAACCTTCACGAGTTGAGTAAAAGCACCTAGCCTATCTTACTCCCCCTATGCAAAATCGCAGTTCGTCCAGCCGTCTTCTAGCTTCGACCAACAAAGAGGATTCCTTATATGAAGGAAGAAAGTCTCAGGAGTGATCCTGCACACTCCAACCATTCAGGTCTATGGCCATCGAGAGTTTGACCCCACGTTGACTTGCTTTGTCTGGCTTACCGGCTCGGAATTTAACTAAAAAAAAAAGGGACTTACTCTAACGATGCATATCTTTAAGTAAGCAAACCAACAGGAGGAAAGATCACAGCTGGTCTAGGAGCCGAAAGAGCTCAACTGACTTAGTTATAGAGGGCGACTGAAACTGAAACTGAAAAGGAGGCTCGACCCACAGGGAGAGCGGTGGGCAGAGAGAGAAAGGAAGCGGTACAAGGGATGGTACTTAAAATATTGTATAGGATTGCGCACTTGTACCTTACTCTGAGAGTCAAAAAAAATAATATTTATATAATAACACGGAAGGACAGTTGCACCCATGGCAGGGGCAGATAGGCTACCGATGAGTTGTTCTGCTTTGAATCTACTAACGCCATAGGATGTCTTTCAAGAGAACCTTTGTGGAGACGGAGATAGAACTCCTGATGATGCGCACCCGATGGCTTAGTTATGCTATCCTTGCTTTATAGCTCAGGGAATACCTAAGGTCAATTGAAAGCCACCCAACAGATTATCCCGACTTCGAGGACCGAGTGCTTACCTTGCCTTATTCATTGTATGGCTCTTTTCCTTTAGCTGAGGCGCGAGCTAGCCTGTCTATAGTTTACCCCAACAGGGTATCAACTAGTGATAATGGAAAGACTTGAGACTACTATTGCGCTAACGACTGGGCGAGCGAGGTCCCGAGTTAAGTCCATAAATAACCATATATAATCTAGGACTTCCCCCCGAAGAAAGGAAAGTTTTTCATGTAATTGATTAATCAACAAGATGAGATTTAAAAAAAAGGATTTGCCGTGGAAAGACTCCAGTCCTGAATGAGTAGGTTCCCCCTTCCCTTTTCCTTTACGGATATGGCACCACTCTATGTATGATAAATTTTTTACATATAGAATCAAAGGCATTAACCAGAGAAGACTTTTGAGAAAGATAGCTAAAAAGGACTGGTTCTCGAGCTTCCTGAACCCACTACCGCCGAATAGTTCGTTCAGAAAGCAAGGCCTCTAGATCGCATTTAAATGGCTTTCAAGGAAGCATGCAAAAGACCTCAAGCTCAAGTCTTCGTTCGCTTCAAAAAATGTCCTTGGTAACGACCTTCTACAGATTTGCTCTCCAGAATGCTCTTTTTGGTCAGGGTCTCATTGGTAGTTTCAGTCCAGCTCATACTGAAAGCATTCCTTTTTAATATACTGAGTTGCGGCTCACCTGCTCTTAGCTAATTGGTTTAGGCGGGGACCTCTCATTAAGGCAACATGCCTAAGGACGAAGCCATATACTACCTCTACTCGATGCTCATACGCTATTCTTCCCCACTCACCGCCCTCCCTTTGGTTTTCTTACTGTGTTATTTCAATTGAGTGAGGCTCATTCAAAGTCAAATCAAGGGGAGGGGTACGATGAATACATTGATTATCTGGGTCCGTCTAGTCTGGGTAAGGGCTCCTTTGTTGCCTTAAGTAGAGCTGGCCACTACCAAAAGACCAAAGGCGGGCTAGCACGTGTCAGGTGATGACGACGCCGTAGTACTTCGATCTGGAGTGGCCCATTCCCGATAATAAGACTCCTCTGATCGGAGTCCTTGAGTTACCCGTTTAGCTTCTGAACCCGAAACCTACCAACGATTCCACCTTTCCTCAAACGCTAGGAAAAACCTCTTTCGAATCACCCGACAACCCCTCTGCCAAAGAAAAGAATAGTAAGCCAGAAAGAAAGGCATTTTATGAAAGTTTCATTCAGTGTCTCAAAAGGCGTGTAAAGGGCTTTCTTTCACGCATGAGTACTAAGTAAATTATGGACCACTTCGCCACGACGAACAAAACCAATGGCAGTAAAAGCAGATGTCTGGTCTCGGTTAAGCCCAACGCAACATGGTTATGTAGCTCTTATGGGATTAAAACCCATGATACAAGAAGGTTGTATATAGATCTAGCAAATAAGTGTCTTAAGCCCACCCGGAAGGCTAGTTGGTAGAGCGATCAGTTTATCTGAATAAAGGTAGGTTCGAATCCTACTTCGGGTTCAAATTCGAATAGAAAGAAGGCCATCGACCTCTCATTCCGGCTATTCAACCTCTTCTGAATACATATTCTAAATACCCCAGACTCCCCTAACGGATAAGAGAACTAGTCCGTTATGATAGCTTTCCCTCGGTTCACTTCGGCTAAGGCAGTAGCTTCGGGCAAGTAGACTGACTGATATGAGATTGAGCGAGGAAATGACAAAGCCAAGGCTAACTCTCTCTCCAGCGCTAGTTAATCATATGCCATCCTTAGAGTGCAGCAGGGACACCTTTAAAGGAGAGTGACCCACCCCTTTAAGATGGGCCTCATCGCTTGCCGAATCACCTGTCGGCAAAGACGGGCTAACTCTACTCTAATAGATATAGGAAGTAGAACGTTCAGCGGGTGACCCTTGCCTGGCTTGATGGGAAATCGAATAGATTGATTGGTATTTTCCCGAATTCACTGCCGAAGGAGAGGAAGGAGTCAGACAGCCTTAACGCCCTTTTGGTGCTATCATCGTATATATAATAGAAGTGATCTGTTTATCTAACTAAAAATGCATTTCATAATCATAAGATAAGTAAGAAAACTTCTGGTTCACTGTCTTTCTTTCATCCTGTCGGATCCCGATAGTGCGAAGTTGGTATATCTCAATGCAGAAAGAAATAAGATAAAATCGAACTCAGCACATCAAGCTGATAATCCCAAGCAACCTACTAACTACAATGCTAAGAAAAAGAAGAAGCCCGGTTAAATCTACGCTGATATTTTATAACGAGTCTGACACAATAATGCATTCTAAACTCAAGAAATTCCCCTAAAAGATAGGGTATCAAAGAGAAAGTTAGTTTCAATCGAATGCTGAAATAAATGTTATCATAAAGGCTGTTATCACTAAAGCATTTAGTTTTAGTTGGCATCCGGTGAAGAAGATGATACCGATTCCTCAAGGCATCCCTACTCCGTGTTGCTAGTCACTCTTGGCCAACACCATCCGGTCGAGTTGAACCAGGCCTATTTTAAAATAGATATGACATATAAGATAATGGCATCTATTTTTGTTAATTCCTTAAGGGAAGATCAACTTCATTCCTTGCTTTAGAATGACGAAGAGAGAAGTGTGAATGCAACCTTCCCTCTATTCTTTCAGTTGTTCGCTGCTTCTTTATCTGGTATTGAGTTCATAGACCACAATCTAAATGTGATTCCGACACCTGACGAAGACCTTCGACGTGCTGCGGAAGCAAAGTCGTAGTTAGTAGCCCGTTACGGAAAGCTACCCTCGCTCTATTCTTCTATTATACAGATACGGCTATTCTAGGAAGTCCGGCTAAGCTAGCTCCTAAAAGAATCAATCCTTGTAATGCATACTATAACAGCTTTTCTTCTTTCATTGCTCTTCTTAGCCTTGCAAATGAGGCGGTTGATAGACCCGTATGGTTAACATAAACTTCTGAGTCTGAGGCTAGCTCTAGGACAAGCTGAGGTGGATCTTTCTCCTCAGGGGTGAAGTCCAAGACTCATGTCTATCTTTCTGCTTGATTCACTTCCTTAACTCTTTCAGGATTGAATACAAGTATATCTTGGTAAGATTAGTGTCTATTCCATCCCTTCGTGGAGTTAGGGCGTGTGATGTGGAATCAAAGAGTCATGATGCTTTAGTTGTGGGTTAGCAGGGACAGGGAAAGATGATCACCGCGATCGCAATGGCCCACTTTCAAGCTAAATAAGGACAGAATTGTCTTCCATCCCTCGAAGTACTTCTGCTGAATGATAACGATCCCCTACCACCAAGACCAACAGCAGCGGATTCAATAGATAGAGAGAATTCCTATTGAGTTAGGGGGATATAATATTCTATAAAGGCTATACCATGACCACCCCAGAAGATAAGACATCATTCTCGAAAAGCAACTACCGGGTGATAGTTACAAACTACCAGCTGACAGCTACACGGATTCACCACTACTTATGACTTCTAACTCCTGCTCCTAGACAAACTAAGAAGCAAGGAAAGAGGAACTATATAAGATATAAGATCTGTTATCCGCTACAACTCTAACTCCTAACTCAGGAACTACCGGTAAATCCGAGATTGGATTGAGATAGGCCAAGCCTGGATTGAATGCATCTCTCCTGTAATGGGTTCACTCGGGTCTAAGACCGCACGGGAATGCATCTAGTCAATTCATGGTCATCAACATTTCTTAGACCTTGATCTTAAAGCGGTGACTTCAGAGACTTGCTCTCATTCTTTTCTCAAACAAAAGACTTCGAACTCAATAATGCTAGTTTAGTTCCACCCTTGATCGCCCGTCTGTAATCTGTAATAGGGCACTCTGGGAAGATTTTATCTTCCAACAAGGGATCCTGTTCATCCACTCAAGCGCATTGGATCGTTGGTTAGCGTGGGCATCTCACTCCCTCAAGTATTTACAATGTCACATTGGGCTTTGGCCGCTTTTGATAAACGAGCTTAAGCTAGGTTCTGAATAGATAGATGGGTGTGTACAATGTGATACCTCATTTCGATGCATAGCCCTTTCATCAGTATGGGGCTGATTGAAGCCAGTAGGAGGAGCCCTTCTTAAAGCCCTAGTTTCAGGTTAGCAAAGAGTTACCGCTCAAGGGAGGAACAGGATATGTGGAGGGCTATCCTGGTGGCTCGAGACTGACCGGTATACCAGGACGTGTGCTTCCATGGAGTATGGTTATAGTCCCATTCCATTAGTGGGATCCATAGCCTACGGGTCTTTCCCAAGCCAGTAAAAGAAGAAGGTTTTCGAGGACTACCCTAAGCCTACAAGTAGGCAGGACTTTCTGTTACAATGTCTAGGTTGGGCAAGCTTGGATGCCCCTACTCCCAACAAGTTGCTGGTCGGGATCGTGAAACTATCGCTGTTTGGTCATAAGGATAATCGTTCTTATTAGGTCAGGGGCGGCCGGCCCGGGGGTTACCCGCGATTGGTAATGGCATAACCAGAAGAGGAGTAGGGGAGACAAGGTTACGCGCTGGGTAGCGCAGCGCATCTGTTTCGGGTAAGTCCTCAACGGAATTACAATCTACTTAACCGTTCCTTCTGAAAGAAAGCTCATAATAAAACTCCTTAATCATTGAATCCGGATCGGAAGGTTACTCCCCTAAGGCCTAAGGCTTACTCAGGTAAGACTTCTTCCTTCTCCCCTTTCATGCTTGCTCTAAGCGGGAGGCGGGTCGGCGAAGAAAGAAATGGCAATAAAGCCATCTCCGGTAGTCAATAAAAGCTGATCTACGACAAGCCTTCATCAATAGTTCAGCAACCAGAGCTACTAGGCTAGTCAAGACAAGGCTAATTACAAATTTTAAGTCCCTATCCGTAAATATTGGAGTTCTCTAGACCGAGGCGCTAAGGATGAAAAGAAAAAAGGCTCGGTCGTAGTCGTTGGAACGAACTCGGTAACAATGACCAGTCATTAGTTAAGCTGGCTTGGCTTACGCTTCCTTCCCTCGAGGACAAAGACCCTCTCCCTGACAGTAGGGGTAGCGCCATAGACTCTCTCTTTGGCTTAGAGGTCGCTTCAACGGCTGAGCTGCTTAGGCTTGGTGTACCAGGAAAATGCATATTATATATAGTGCAAGTGGCATCTTTCTTTCAGACTGCTTTACTTAGGATGGAGTCCTTGCTTAGCCGAGCTGGAAGCTATACTCTAGGCGGGCTGAGAATCCTCTTCCTTTCCTCCCGATTGGCAATGATATCTCTTTCTTCTGCCATTGCGAGACAAGACAGCTTCCTTCGTTCGGGCGATCTAACCAACTTAGGGAAGGTATGCCCTCTCTGCTTCTCCACTCGAACCATAACCTGAACTAGAAATGGAACTGGAACTTCAGCTGCCAAAGGAATGAAACAAATGCTCAACACATGCCTCCTATTGGAGAAGCTTCTTTCATTCATTTCCCTTACCAGCCGGGACATCTGCTCCTAAAATGGTAACTTCACTCTGCCCGCTCCGTTTGGTTCATCATGTGGACAATTCCTCCACAATAAATCTTCTTGTCTGGAAATGCATGCTTTTATGGAGGGGTTATTTCCGTCGTCGCTTACCCGCATTTCTCTTGGTATACCTACCAGTGTGCCTCCTAATTCCGTGAAGTCCTTGGAGCATGTGCGATTTATTCAGGATCCTTGTCAAGAAAGAAGTCAGTCCCTTCTTGCCCCTTCTGCTCTGGGTACTTCACCATTTCCTGGGTCGTTATCGCCTTCCCCCGGTTCTTTCTCTATTAAGAAAGTCCCGGTGTGAACTCCCCTACTGATCTGACTCCAGCAGATTCTCGAGAAGCCAATTCTCTCTCTCGATCTACTTTACCCTCAGAATGAATGAGCAATGACTTTGATTCTAACTATTCAAAGCAGAGGAAATATAATATTATATAGCCTATAGCTATAGGGCTAGGCTCCGCTCCTCGCTCGAGCTACCAGCTTTCTTATATATAATTCCTGTTGACTAATCCGAGTCCTTGAGAGCTTAGAGGGAAGAACTCCGAAAGAATTTAATCGGCTCCTCCTCTCTTGCCCTCTTTATGGTATCCAGTTGAAATGGTTGCTGCCAAGCTCTAAGTAAAGCATTCACGCACCAAAGACCTCTTACTACGCTCCTGAGCCTAGGAAAGATAAATCCCATTTGCCTAATACGTACTACTGTGCTGCAGATGATTTAGCTGCCTCCACCAGCTTCTTTTTGGCATCAAGCCAGCCCTTATTCCTTGCATCAACAGGCAATCCCGCATAAAATAAAGGCTACTGACTTGGCTGATTCAACAAGGGAAAAAGGCATCCATTCAAACTGCTCCCATTCCTATGTTGACACCAAGAGAAAGAAACCCTGGAGCCTTCCTCTCTATCCATTCCTTTTTCAAAATCATAAGGGGCTTACTAAACCAGCAACAGCGGAGTAAGCTCCCATATCCGTGAAGGACTGCTTTCCAGCAGAGGAAAACTTATCGTTGCTGAGCTTGCCGTTAAAGAGTAAGATGCTGATTATATAGCTGCTCCGATTCCTTCACCGAGAACGAGAAGGAAGTCTTTTATTACGAACAAGCGCTAAAGAAGGGGGGTGGGATCTCTCCTAAAAGAAAGAATTGACCTCGAGCCTGTCCTACTTATTCTTCTTTTCCCGTTCCTGACCCTCGGATCAGTTGGCAAATCGAATCCCACGGGTACTTTACTAAAAAAAGGATCCCTAAAATCAGACTTTATAAGGCTTCTCGAACCAGACCAGAATCTTTGAAGCTCTATGGGAAGACTGACTCTAGGTACACAGAAAGACCAAGCTAAGCCGTCGAAACAGGGAAATTCTAGCCCACTTCGGAGTCTCTCACAGGAGAAGGACTGACCTTTTCTCTCATTCCTATCGAGAAGACTAAGTCAGGGCGAGCTCTTACTTAGAGAGAGTTAGTTGGGTAGGGTCACTCTAAGATCAATAAATCCTGAGTCACGAGAGAGATTCTCCACACCGTCAGGTTATAACTTACATTGGTGAATCGGACCAACACCTATCTTACACCAACAAGGAGTCGCTTTTGTTACGCAGTTCGAAAGCTTAAGCCTTCCCGGGCCCACCGGTTTAAAGAGTCCTCTATCCGGACTCCCCCTAGACCTCTGTCTGGCCTAGGGAACTTATCTAAGCTCGAGAGCTCCTGTCTCCTCACAGCGTAAGCGGCTCACCTCTCCCCGGAAACAAGCCAAACCAAAGCAAGCAAACTAACGACGAGAAAGTCTCATGGTACGTCTGCTAGTCCCTTTGATTCCCAATCGTGCACGGCGATAATCAAATCAATTCGTAGGCCGCCTTTTGCCCCGAATTTACATTTACCAAGGAATCACGGTTTGTGGAAAGCTCCTCCAGAACCTTCGCTATTTTAAGGCGTTTTTCCGGGGAATCCGCCGCTTCCCCTTATTTATGCCTTTTGCTGCTCCACAATGCTCTCTCCAAAACGAAAGTGAAAGAAGCCCGTGTACCCACTCTTCTTTCCCCCCATTGCTGGGGGCCTCGTCCTCAGGGACTACACCTTTCAAAAGGAGAAACTTAACTTAGAAAACAAATAGAATCAAAAAGGCCATCATTAATGCGAACAAGGCAATAGCCTCGGTTAGAGCAAAGCCCAGGATTGCATATCCGAATAACTGTTTTGCCAATGATGGATTTCTTGCCACGGAATGAATTAATGAACTGAATACGTTTCCAATACCTACAGCAGCTCCCGCTGAAGCAATTGTAGCAGCTCCGGCACCTATTGATTTTGCACCTTCTAACATCTCGAATGGAGAAAAACTCGTCACGCTCTTTCATTCACGATTTTTTGTTCTCGTCGCTTCAAAACCTCGTTCCTTTTCTCTTGGACATCTCACTTGAAATGCAATCAATGCATTCATTCTTTTTAGTAAAAGAAAGTCTCTCACGGATATCCTATTTGTAGATATGGGTCCGTAATTAATTTATAATATTATAATAGGGTGGTAATAGTTCCTATATTTGCCTATCGAACAACAAGTCTTAATGTATCGTCGACTTGATACTACCAGCTTAGATACATGTACCGGATGAGGCGGAAACCCATACTTAAAATAAGAAAGGAAGACCCATGCATCAATCAAGATCTCTATCTATAATATAACATACCTCAGGTTGGATTCAACCACTTAGGATGATGATCTGCAAAACCAAACCCCACGACTTTATGCTCTGCCAGTCTTCCCCTCTTCTAGCTATTCGCATGCGTCGATCAATCATCTTCGGCAAAATGACCAGATAAAGTATGCACCAAGGATCCATTAGATTCATTAGCTGCGGACGCATAGGAATTCTTTCTTACTGTAGCCACACAGAGATAAAATGCGATTTCATAGACGAGGCGGTAATCAAGTAGCAATTGACTTTAAAACCTCTTCTTTATCGCGGGCCCTAAAGACGATCCTTGCACCTTATAAATCTAATACTGTTGTTTCCTTTAGGAGCTGAAATGCCGACATCTACTATTCCATCAAAGAGCCTATTCGTCGTCGTAAGCCCTTCTAGTTCATCTACATCAGCTAATATCGAATCGCCTGTTGTGCCCCGAGAATGGTCTGTTACGGGCTATCATTCGTATCTTAAGGCAGTTCAGTTGATCGATCCAGGTCCATTCCGCCTCTCTTCGGGAAGGAGGTCGAGCAGGGCTTCTTTAACCTTGGGGAGTTCTTCTGAAGCTATGTCCGCTGACGAAGTTGGGGAGCTTGGCCAGTCTCTCTATCGCCCTGACCTTCGAAAGAGGATCCTCTTTTCTGGCACTAAGTTATCCTTCGCCCGATTCGACATCGGAAGAAGCCCCACTATACTATACTAGATTTAAGCAATTAATTCGGGTGTGGATCCATCAATGGCTAGACGCACTTCACTTTCTATCGGACGTCCGCGCAAGGAAAGCAAAGCAGTTATATGTTGTTATCCTATAGATTTCCAGTTTTCTGTCATAGCGGACCAGGCGAATTCCCTGGATTGAAGAAAATTACTTTTGATAGCCGGTTGGAGATGTGTTTTAGATAAGCTAAAAGTCATCTGCCGCCGAATCCCGCCCGTATGGATAGCTACTCCGACCTAAGATCCGTTCTTGCTGATCGTCTCACAGAAGCATTCCGCTTTGGCTTTGGAGCAACGTGAGCTATCTTTATCATGAGGGTAAGTCCGCAAGCGGGGCAAGGGAAGGAACTTGGAGACTCGTCTGCTTTAAATCGATAGAGTTGAGAAACGTCTGCTAATCATGGTACGAATTCTCTGTTTAGGTAAGTCTGATGTTCAAGTATCGATGAAAGTATCTATTTAAGTTAAATAGAAATGACTGCTGTTTAGGTAACAGAAGACAATGCCTGCTGGAGGTATGATTCCGATCTTTGCGCAATCATACAATAGCAGATATGTATTGGATTTTACATTTTTTGGGCTTTGCTTCAGGAGGTCGGTCTCGGTCAAATACTAAAAACACCAGGAACTGACATGACATCTAATAGTAGACGAATAGGAAAAGAATCCCCTGCACATGAAAAGGGCTCATATTTGAGTATAGTTTTTTAGGTTGCTTGTGATGCATCTGGAATAGAGGAGGTGTATTAAGTAAGGAAGGACATCCCATAGCATTCTTTAGTTAAAAACTCAATGAGGCTAAACAGAAGTATTCTACATATGATAATGAGTTGTATGCTGTGGTCCAGTCCCTTCGCCATTGGAGGTATTATTTTTTTATTACCTACAAAGTTTTTTCTGTTTTCCGACCACCTGAGATATCTGTACTCTCAAAAGAAATTCAAATCTAGGCATGCTAGGTGGGTTGAGTTCATTAACGAGTACTCTTTTTTTCTCAAACATCGTTCTGGTGTAGAGAATAAGGTAGCTGATGCTCTTAGTAGGGTACTTACTGTCCTTCAGATGATGAGTGCACAGGTGATAGGTTTTGATAGGATGAAGGATGAGTATTCTACTTGTCCTGATTTTGGTCTCATTTCTCAGGAGGTTAGGGATGCATAGAGACTATGTTGACTTTGTTATTCGTGAGGGTTCTCTGTTTAGAGCGACTAAGTTATGCATTCCTCGTACGTCACTTAGAGATTTGAAAGTTTAGGAAATGCATGCAGGTGGACTTGCTGGTCATTATGGAAGGGATTTGACTATCGCTCTAGTTGAAGATAGGTTTGATTGGCCATCTCTATCTCTAAAGAAGGATGTTTCTAGGATTGTTTCACAGTGTCGCACCTGTCAGTTGGCTAAGGCCAAGAAAAACTACACTGCTTTGTACACCCCTCCGCTTATTCCACACACACCCTGGAGAGATGTGAGTATTACACCAAGAATTAATTGACAAGCGGATGAGTTTTCTATGTTGTCTTTCGGTGCGCGCAAACATATCTTCTCGGACAGAGGGACCGGAAAGACTTCTACAGGCTTTCTTTTGCCCTTACCAATATGGAACTAGATGTAATCGAACTTACACTTTATGAAGGCAACCCAAAGAATAGACTGGTAGGACCCTATTCGCGCGCCTATGGACCAATGTAACCCAACCAGTAACTAGTGCCCCCAATGGACCTCTCCTATGTAACTCCAACTGAAAGGGGGGACGGAATATAAATTGAATATTATGGGCTTGATTGATCATACTTGATGACTGATTGATGGATACCTTTGTTATATAGTTCCGATGAACCCCACGGATGTCGTCTATAGGGGCTACCTGAAGCTATTCTCCGATCGGTACCTATACCCACTATTCATGAACATAGTCGATGTTAAGGTTACTATAGATGGAAATGCTTCCACCTCAGCCCTTCTTCCCTTAAGGAAGAATAATTACATTTGCTTCCCCGAAAGCCTAAAAACAAGAGTTCCAGGGGGCTCAGTAAACCCTATTTGCTATAGTTTTTAAAGGCCTGAAGGATATATAAAAAGGGAATTCCATTCTTTCCTTTATCAAGGAAGCCAGACCTAATAGCTCTCACGCTTCTAAGTCTTTCTGGCTTGCTTTGGCTTGTCGGATAAGACCGGGTGCTATTAACCCTCTTTATTACAGGTGATAAATTACCTTACCTTTTCATTAGTAAGGAAACTTCGAGCTCATATAAGAATTCCTCCTTCTTACCGTAGAATCTTTCTATCTCAATCTCATCTTTCTCTTTATAAGCCCTGTGCTCCGAATCCATTTTGCCGATTCACGTACGTCTAAATGAGTTCCCCAGAGGACAGGATCATGATGACCTCTGGCTCTTTGAGCAAGTCCAAGAGCCGCAGACGGAAAGCAAGGAAATGTCACCTACAGAAGGAGGAAAGCACTTCGAAGAAAGACTAGTCCAACTCTTAGATGGACAGATGTCGACACTTGAGTCAAAGTCTTCAACCGACAGTACAAAAAGAACTAATGTCCCCATTGTTATGATCGGAAACAATATAAAAAAATGTATAAGGAAGAGAGGGCCACTACAATCAATGTTTATCAGACTACTCTTTCAAAGTCAACTGCAACAACTACAACTAAAAGAAGAGCAAATAATTTCCCGGGGGGATGCATTAAACGGAGAATATGTCGACACATCAAATTTCAAATGCAGGATAAGATAAAATTTATAACTATAACACAACCAGGCTCGAAGTAATATCACCAGAATATAAGGATATTGGAGGGGCAGAAAAAACAAAAGCAATGGAAAGAAAAAAAAGAAAAGTATATTAGCGAAAGACGGTGTCTTCTTTTTTGCAACAGCCGATTCGTTCACAGCCTTTACGCCCACTCCCACTCAACTACTATTAGACCTCTTTTGGGCATCCGCTTAAACCAACTCTGCTGGCCTGAAGCCTATTTGTCCAATCATTCCCTTCCGAACAGCTTGGCTTGCATTCGATGCTTCTAAAGGGGGATGAATGTCTTATCTTATTATAATATTTTGCATCAGTCTTTTTTGTCCCAATCCCTCAACAGCTCCTTCTCTTGCAGCCTATTCTCTAGAAGTCGCAGCTCCCTATGGGCATTCGATACATCCACCGCCACTTCTTCTTAGACCGTTCGTGCCCCATAGCCAATGGCTCACTTCCTTTAAGATGCCTATGGTACTTAGATACTTTCAATCCCCTCGGGTTCTGTTCTATTAGTGGAATCCCCCAAAGCGGAAGAAGCTAAATGGTAAAGGTCCCTTCCCTCAGTTACTTCTTTGCCTTCCCTTACCAATTGTTTTTTAAAGACTGCTTCATCCCACCACCTTCATCCTATCTTCATGTCCGATAATCTCTGCTGTTGAAGCTGTTGAGAATCGCCTCTTTGACACTACCAGATCAGCATCAGCTAACTCTCCAGGCTAAGCCAATAAGATCGAATAAGAGGAAGTTTCATGTGCTTTCGGGAAATATAAAAAATATTCCAAAAAGAGATTCAACCCCCAAAAGAGCTCAGGGCATGAGATGCAGCGGTTAGGTCCCTATTGTCTTCTGCATCGGTTCCTGATTCAATTGCCCAAGAAAGAAAGGGCTATGCGAAAGGTTGCTTCAATATTCCTTTCGTCGGGTAGTTTTCGTTGAGAGCGAGGACCGAACGGATGGAAGAGGCACGTGACTGCTTGGACGCTGGGGAATAGAGGAGGGTTTTCTAATCATACGACCGCCGAGGGTGCCCTGCATGAGACAAAAGACAAATGAATCTCTGGTCTGTCAAACCGGGGGAGAGCCACTACAGCTTCATCACCTCTTTCTTTCCCCTGTACTTTACTAAATAACTGGTGCTCGCGCACCCGCTTTTTCTTGACCTTGCCTTTTAGACCTTGCTTGCTTTAGTCCTACTATCCCTGGCTCTTGAAATCTTAGACTATCTTAACTACAAATACTAAAGGTAATAAGCATTCTATTCTTGACTCTAGATGATCTATTGAGTAAGTCACTCGTTAAGTAATAATAAGTAATATCACAAGAACCAGTAATTGGAATTTCTTCCCTGAAACTTATTTTTTTGGTACAGCTCGAAGAGACAGAAGATTAGAGGAGGGCAGATGAGATGACACTCAAAGCACTGATACTCTAAACCCTGGGACTGGTACTTCAATTGGATGGGCTGGACCAAGAGAAGAGGGAACTTTCATTGCAACTTCCATCGATCGAGTTTCAGTTGCTTTTTCTGTTGATCCAGGTGAGAAAGCTTACTAAGCCAGCCTCTGCTTTTGTCTGTCTCCCAAGGATAGCTCCTTTGTTTGAGAGCCTTTACACGAGTTCGTTGAAAAGTCGTTTTATATCCTCAAAAGACAGTTCCTCGTCTCTGTCGTCGTATGCTTAACACATGGTGTTTAGAGGGCCAACTATAGGGGGTGAGTCCAAAGAATGTGTGTTAAGCGCATTTAGCGATTTATTCGAACACGGGACACCAGCCTTGAAGAAGGGCCGGGGTTCTTTTTTTAATAGAGTTTCAAGGGCTCCTGGTGCAAGAACAAGACCAATGAAATGGGGTGCCACTACGTGTGCAAATTTTGATAGATTAATTTCCAGACATTGGCTTATGACAGCTAGCCTGACACCTATCTTTAAGAGCATGCCCCGGGAACAGAGCAAAAAGAAGCTCTTTGTGACCACACTACAGAATCTTCCGTTTCCTATGGTCTTTCGATCGCTTCAAAGCCGTCCCCGGGGGGATACGCTTCGCTTTTTTCTTTCCTTCAAGGAGATGCCCCTGGCAGTGCCCCATGCTAGTAATGAACCTGTTCATAGATGAAATATGCTCCAAGCTCCGGTATCGAAGGTTTCCCAGCCGCTACTAAGATGCGTTTTGCAGGACATAAAGAATTTTAATTATAGGACTCGGTGAAGACCAATTCGATAGGGCCAGATTTTTCTTATTCTTTATGGGAAAGTCCGCTCAGTGGTAGCATGAAAGCGGATAACCAAGATAGGGTAGGAAGACTGGGGATTTGACCCTCAGAAATGATAGGTCGACCGCATGAATGAGTCGAGATGGAAAGCACAACACAATTCTGTTGCTTAGTAAAGAACCTTTTGTACGTGGCCCTATCAGGTTCGTTCATAGGAGGTGTAAGGCAGAAGGAAGAGTACTCTCTGGGCTTGGATATAGGTCCACGAGGTATTTTCTTTTTCGGGCTTTTTCTGAAGCTAGGAAAAGGATATAGAGACTCCCCCCTAAGAAAGGACCTGCTACCCTTTCTTTCCCGTCCTGTCATCCGGCAAAACATTAGGTTTAGCTTATATAAATGTGTTGGTTGGAGCAATGGGATTTGATTCCCCTGATCTACGACCACCCTCTTCAATCTATATTCGACAGCTTGAAGAGGGCTTGCTTCTTGCTAAAGAGAAATTCGATCATTGAAGAAGGCATCGCCTGCGGCTTCCAATCCAATGACAAGCAAAAGACGAAGAAGGAACTTACTAGACCTCCTTGCGCCCATAGCTTGACCTCAGCCTTGAACTACCTGCACGGAAGCCTTCCCTTCCTGGCGCGCAGACAGACCATCTTTAGTGAAGTCCCTCCTTCCCCTAAAGCATCCATTTCGTCAAAGAAGGACGGAGCAGGCACACTTACTACTCTGATTGGGCGTGGACTGGGAAAAAAAGTAGCAGCTAAAGGAAAGCTATAAAAATGGTATTGGCGAAGAAATATCAAAAAATAGAAAGGAAAGAGCGAGATGATGGTTTTTGTTGTTCCCGCGAAGCGAAGATCATTCGCCAAGCGAATGAAGTGGGTCAACCTCTTTTTGGCTTTCTAAAGAAATGTGACTCTCCACCTATTTCATTGTGTGCTTACCCCCCCTCTTTCTACAAAAAAAGATAGTAGATAACGTAAGACTTTGCTTGGCTTGCTCCGAGCCATCTTGTTAAGGAAGGGCGGCTAGGGTGGGAAATGAAGAAGAATTGAATTCCAAATAAGGAGATGAGAAGGAAGACTCTTAGTTGTTGAATGCGAGTCACTACATAGGTGGAATTTTATAATCAAACGACCTAACTTATTGTTTTGTTCACGCTCTAAGGAAGTGACTTGTTCAGCCTCTGCTGTTCTTGTTTACGACTCTACTGCTATTGATTAATCCGCTGGGATTGGAATGCTTGACTTGCTTTCAAAGCCTTTCTAGGCTAACTCTTAACTAAGTCCCAACAACGGCTAGCGAAGAAACAAACTGTAGGGCTTAAGGCAGCGAATGACCTGAGGGTAGGCAACTCAATAGAATAATTAAGCAGCCTGGCTTAAAGTCTAGGACTTCCTAACTGCTTTATTTCTAAGTCTTATTTCTTTTATAAGACGGGAATGAATCGCATATGTTGGTTGAGAATTACTCGGGAATTCTTTTATAGTGACTTTGCCAGGTTATAGGGGGCTACTCTTCTTTTTTGTCAATCGAGCCGCTTTCCCTCATTCCACTCGTCCAGCCTCTTCGCGAACTTGTACAATCGATGCCACAAAGATAGTCAACTCAATTATCGAAGAAATAAGGAAACGGGCGACGATTTGGCACCAGATATCCGGAGGTGTGGAAAGAGCAGCGGTGAGAAGCGGAAAAACCATCAAAAAACGACGATTGTTCGTGAAGGTTTCCACAGAAAGACCCCTTGGTTCTGGCAAACAGATCACAATTACAGGTACCTGAGAGCATACCGATGGAATGAACGAAATACGAACAGTTAGCATAATATGGTCATAGATCTTAGGTTGTAACTTGATCATGAGCGAATTTGTTGATGTTGCACCCACGAAGTATAGAAAGTACCAAACATTGGGAACTACCCGGGGAAGAGTTAGGAACAGGAACAAGGAGAAGCGAGAACCACTTAAATAGAGGAATCCATTGTATTTCCTCCTTTGTTCCCCATAGCAACTGGGGATCAAAAAGCACCAAATTTGATGACTTATTAAGGGAAAGACGAAGTAAGAACATGCTATTGAAGACG
>JBBPBS010001264.1:20000-22500 GCA_037974835.1 Cicer judaicum | reverse complement strand
GGGCTGCTTCCTCGTTTGAGGCTACGGAGCGGGCAGCATTCTTTTGAGTTTTCATTTCCAGGTAAGGACGAGAGCCGAAAGAAAAGAATCCCCGGGTTACTCTTATATGAGAGTCATCGGTTGGTCCTGCACCAAGCCTTGAATGCTGAATTGGTTCTCCTTTTCTACGGATTCGGTGAGGTATGTCACAGGTCCATGAAGGCCATTGGAAGCCTCTAAAGCTGTCTAGAGGAGGTCCTGCAATTTCATTTAACATTTATTCTTTGCGGATTCTTTCATCTTTTTCGCCCTGGAGTGATAATTATCTTTTTTAGATTAGAGAAGAAGTGACTTTCGGGATGTTCGCTCGTTAATTGCTCTTCCGGTAACTGGTAGTCAGCACCTTCGGTCCGGGTTACAACCTGACCTTAAAATAAACCACTTACTAAATGGAAGAACCAGAGGGGCATTCCTATTTCAAGAAGGAGGGGCTTTCAGACTCAGAGCAAGACAGCCTGACTTAAATGCCATAACTACCTCAGGTATGAAAGGGCTAAGCTGCTAGAATATCTTTCTTTGCCTTAAGGCTTGCTTACTCGATTGGCTATCGACCTTGACCTATTGCCCTGACCCTCTATTCTTCCCCGGCAAAGCAAAGTCCTTACTTTTACTTAGACTTATCCGAATCAAGTCAAGGCGATGAAGCAGGCTCAAGGCCAAGGGAAATTTATTTAGGAAAGCAAGTCCTATCGAGTTAGCTGTTGGAGTAAAGGCATGCCTTTAGTTAAGGTAGCGAGTTACTTTCCGGTGAGATGGTTCAATAGTCGATTAGATAAAGGCTCTTGC
Source organism: Cicer judaicum (assembly GCA_037974835.1). Classification (NCBI taxonomy): domain Eukaryota; kingdom Viridiplantae; phylum Streptophyta; class Magnoliopsida; order Fabales; family Fabaceae; genus Cicer; species Cicer judaicum. The sequence goes on along the minus strand of JBBPBS010001264.1, from coordinate 21,675 downwards.
GACCTCCCCCTCGGGGTACTTCTATTGAAGCTTTAGAGAATCCAGTTCCAGCGTAGATATTTATGATGCTTATATTATAAAATATAAGTAAAAAAGAGGAGGGATGGGTGGAAAGCCATAGGAGCGGTAAGGGAGTAGCCAGTGGACTTTTACAGTAGATTAGAATGGATAACTTTATATATTATATTGATTTTTTTTAAACCTGCATACCTATAGGTTTTTCCTATTGAAATGAAGGCGTTTTAGGGCGAAGCGGGGAGCTAAGACAAAACGTACCAATTGGTAGCTACGAACTATAGACTATTGGCCCGGGACGTTGAAAGATTTGTTTAGCCCTCTTGTCTTTTCTTTGTCAGAAAGAAAAAAGGTCGAAAGAGGAATGTATAATAGAAGCCCGTACCCATACCGAAGAGACCTTACCTTGGTAAGGCATCTCTAACGATTTAGTCTTTGGGCTACCTTCGACCTAGTCGGGTCATGACAGCTGGTGATAGTCGATCGATTCTCCTTCATGGCAGGCTTGAATTCCCGTAAATGAGATCTTCGAACAACCCTTAGTATACCGCATGCTGGTAGTACCCAATATGGCATTTAAACCAGGAATCATTTTCATGACAAGCAGCCCCAACCTCCGATAGCAAAAAAGCTATAAAAAATCCTCTGATTAAACTTCCACTAGGTCTAACTTCACACCTTCCCAATCTCGATAAAAAATAAAACGAAACCTTTCCAGCTTATTCATTAGGGCGAGTTCCTTCCTTGATGGAAGGTTCCGCTCCGGAATTGACAAGTTACATGCTTTATATGAAGTAACCTATCTTGCCGGGAAAGATACAACATTGCTTGCTTTAAAGAACTTAATTCCTGGAATGATAAATGCAGCTGTGTTGGATTTCTTACTCCCGGGTAACTAATATGGAAAGGGAACTTGCTTTCCTGTGTCGGATGGAAAGAACTCTCACTCGGAATGAAAGCTTTGATAGCCGAATTGGCTTGGCTATGTTCTTTTAAGTGGTTGGGGGAAACCAAGCAGGCAATGGAACTGGCCAGTGAAAAAGTCCCTCTCTAGATTGAAATGACAATGGGCGGGACCCTCTACTCAATATATATATATGCAAATACGTTTTCAAGGATTCCACTTCTACAGAGCTAGTGGAGCTTTTCTCCTCAACCAGGCAATCGAGTTTAGGGCCAGCCAAAGTTAGAACTAGATTGGAAAGCGGAAGGCAGGGCATCCACCCTTTGTTTTGGCACATGAGGTTCATCCGCCCCAGGAGTTTACCAACTGCAACTAAAGTACCGGCTTCCTACCCTTCTTTGAGCCTTTCGCAAACTAAGAACGGGGGATATCCTAACATTAAAATAAATGTGGGATATTATAAATACGAAATAGAGTTTAAAAGTCTAGAGAAGAATTGACTTTAAGAGAGTGGCGACGGCGGGTCACTGCACCCGGGGAAAAGTTTATATAGGTATCTCCTCCAAGAGGCAATTCGAATTAAGTTTTTTTATGCCATGGAATGCGTATAGAACAATTAGTAAGAAACTGGACACCAGGGAAAGCTGTACTGCTCCGATCCCCGGATCGACAACCTGGTCTGAAGGACATCAACAGACCCATGTCCCGTATCCAGGAATCTATTGGATGCTATCATTTACTCATATTCACGCGATA
>JBBPBS010001264.1:0-15000 GCA_037974835.1 Cicer judaicum | reverse complement strand
CTCTCTACGGCTGAAGAATGAGCGTGTTCTTGGGCCATCGTAGAAACATAGATAGGGTCGACGACGGAACGAAGAACTCACCCTAGATACAGCTTTTTCGTACACGTTCACTTGCATCACATACACAAGTGCTCTCTGAACCGTGCAATAAGGTCACCCATAACACGGCTCTCCCACTTGAGTGACCTTAGCCCCAGGCAGGCCATGCTATTCAATGATATTGGAAAAATAGCAGCGTAACGTAACAGTATTGAAAGCTGGTCGCCTTTTGAGGGAGGGAAAGCCTTTCAATAGGAGCCCTACTTCCCTCTTTGCGACCTCATCACTTCAAAGCGCAAACCCATTTCTTTCTGAGTTCACCGGGCGGAGCGCACCTTTGGTACTTTGCTTATCGCTTTTTTAGGTTATGCAATAGACGGGAGGCTTAGCTCTGGATCCCCCCTGCTTGCAGAAATGAATGGATCAGAAGGGGGGGCTGGGTTCTATTTCCGGGCCGGGCGGGAGGTGAAGGCCATAAGAGAAGATTGCCCTCCCGGTAAGGAAGAGAGGAAAAGGGTGCTGTCATCTATCTCGACCAGTTTCCCGAGGCGTTGAAAATCCAGACCGGCTCAGAGAATCACTGGCGCTATTTAGCCCTTCGTTTCGCCATTCGAAGTACTACCTCTGCCTTCCCTTTTTGTAACATACCCAGGCGCCCTCCTTTCCAATCACTAAGAAAAAAACCAATAAAAGCCCTATCTAAGTAAAGCTTCGTCTGTTATTTTCCCGGCCCCAGGGGAGTTTACTCAACCCATTCCCCAGTCTTCCGCACTGCTCAAGTAAGTGTGCGACTCCGTATGAGGACCTCCTTCCCTTCTGCCCACTCTCTGTTCACACGGTTCTCAAAGCAGAGGAGGAAAGGTGGGCAGCAGGTACCACGAGCCCTCTGTCCCACACATCTATCCAGAAGCGAGTGTAGTTCACCGGTTCCACCGAATGCTCCTATCTATCGGCAAAGATCGTGTGAGTGTGCAGTTATGCTTCGGATGCTTCGCCATAGAATAGATCGACCCAGTTCCTGTTCTTTTCCGGTGCACTCGCTTTATATCTCCGACACACAAGGAAGGACGCGGTGGGAAGGAAGCAGCCCTAGCCTCTGTCCGGCCGATCATTCCGCTGGCATCTTGCATTCACGCCTCCGTTTGACTGCCGCTCGGGGATGGAGTTGTAGATACGTTAGTCTTAGCGGATCATTGGCTCCACCTGTTATCTCCTTCTACGACATGCTGTTGTCGTCGCCATATTCTATATGTAACTTAGTCATCTCTGCCTCGCTGCGGGTCAGCACCTCCGAAAGAAACGGAGGACTCCATTCAGTGACTCCGCGATCGCCCTCTAAACGATCAGAATAAGGTAAAGCTTGAAGATAAGTTTTGTACTCTATTAATTTCTCAGTCCCTCTAGTCGGGTGGGCGCCGGCCGGTCTTTCGACCAGATCCCCCTAAAAACCGTACGTGCGGGTCTCCCCGCATGCGGCTCACGCCATTCGAGGTGGCCCAGCCCAGCATTCATTCGCAAATCCTGTAGTGAAATTGAGACTGCTCGACCTCGGAAGCTAATTCGCGTGTAGGCTGCGCTGTCTGTCGTACCGTTGACTCTATCTATTCATTGAATTAACTTTCATTCATTTTTTTTTATTTGATAGGCTTGCTCCCTCTTTTTCCAAGAATTAATGCACTTCCCCTTGACTTCAGAGGGCCTTCTCTAATAGGGGAAAAGCCTTCAATTTCCGTCAAATGACCCGGCCCCCCTGGCTCTTCCACCGTCCTGGCTCCCTTTCCTACCTATGCTATGCTCCCCCGGCACAGGCCTACCACGCTTCGCGCCTGCGGCGTTTTCGCCGGACGGTCTTTGCCAGTAGTGCCATCCTCCCCGCTGGCTGTATGGGCGGGTTGTCCCTCGCTGCTGCGTTCTGTTAGGCTATGGATTACAGGAACAAATGTAGTTGAATGAGACAGCAGGCGGGTTACACGTTCCGCTGTGCCGAGATGTGAGGTGCAGGTGGTGATGATCACCCCGGGGTATGCGCTAGCGCCCTTGACAGGCACTCCAGGACCCGCCAACGCTCATGAAAACCCGGGTCGGTCGGTCCTCCATTCATCTGACCGGAGGTGTGGATAACGAGGCCACCTTCACAACCTTCTCCCTTCTGTCCTTATGTTGTAGTAAGGTAGGGCGTTTCGCTTGAGTTGCTCAACCGCCCGGTGCTCGTGACGCGCTACGGGACCTCCACCGTGCCGGGGGACCAAGCAGGGCATAGCTAGCGGCATAGGAGCCGACTCGGCGTCAGCGGCTTCGTGCCGCACTGGAGTGATCCAATATGTGGTTCCGCACGTTCCACCACTTCTCCGTTCATTTCCAATACTGATCGTGAAACACCATGAGCAGCAGGATGTTGAGGTCCGAAATTCGAAGTGAAATTTTTGATTTGCCCGTTCCTAGTCGTCATGGGAAAAAAGGAAGAAATAAGAAAGATATTATTCCCTAAGAGCTTGTCCAGTACTACCTGTACCAGAAATGCATCTCCTTGCGTGCGAGAGACTTCTATGCCAGCCGTTATTCCCGGCTCTGTTATGAAAGAAAGCGAAGCGGCAGACTCATCTTACAGGTGTTCCCTAATGAGGGATTTTAGGGGATTAGGGTTCTCCTTTATCTCCCCCACCCATCCGCGGAGGGTTTCAATATAAATCTCCGCAGATATTTTCAGATCGCGAGACATAATGTTCTCTGCGACACTGGAATAGATTTCTTCCATTTCCGGAAAGTGAACGGAAAGCCGCCCTTTCCCCTTCTCACAATATTCCCGAACTAGCTCAAGAATCAATGAATGGCACTTCGAAGTGCCTCACGTTGGGGGATCGGCGTGGGGAACTTCCACCGGTTCAGGACTGGAGCCTGCAGGTTCTGAATGACCTCCCTCTCACGGTGAAAAAAGTGGTTAACCATCTCGAAGAAATCCATATCGTCCACCTGAAAAACGTGTCTCAACTACAGCCAACTAACTCCCCTGTTTCCCTATCGAAAAACCAACCCTACTAAATTTGTTCTAGAAATGCTAACCAAGTTACACACTGGGGCCATGGGTCATGAAAGAGGTTGACCCCCATCCCCCTTCACTATGTATGGCCAATGAACTCCTCGCTTTAGTCCGTTCTTTTCCTTCTTTGGGCTCGGGTCGATAGTAGCCGTGGTAGTAATGTCCCGGAGCCCGGCTACCGACCCGAGGCGCTGATCGGGAAAGTCATAAAGGGACGTTAAACGTAATTCTATTCTAGAAGGGCGTTACCACAAAAAAAAATCCGAGTCTTGGTAGTTTACTTGCTTACTTGTTAGAGTCAGGCAGTTGAAGTGAAAGTTTATTAGACTAGTCCCACTAAGATGGCGGGGAAACTAACTTCCGAGAGAGCTGCTTTCGCCTCGGTAATTACCTAACGAGAGAGAGCCGATGCCAAAGTAGCCCTTTACGCGAGGGAACGCCAGACAGACTGACTGACCTCTGCTAACTAAGTTTTTTTATATAGACTGGAAGCTAGAGAGATACTATACCTTAGTATAGTGCCGCTACCAGAGAAGGCTGTTTCATGCTAGGCGTCCAGACCTACTACGCCCGAGCCGCATCCCCGGCACACTTGCTATATCCACTAAGGCTTCACATCCCACTTCATCCTACCAACTATACCTTATATAAATAGCCGTTCTATAACAATTCAAGACAACAAGAAAGCAAAATATTTGATCAGACCTTTTCTTATTTTAATTTCAATTGATTTTTCCTTCCATGGAACGGAACCTTATTTGCCTTCGCCTCAGTAGCCGCTTTTGCTTATGGTAAATCTGTATCCGCTGCTGTCTCCCCAGAGACTTATGGTGGGTTTCAATAGATCTCTTTTCCACCTAACCTAGGTCAAAGGGGTATGCCGCTATGCTACACCGAAGTATGCTCCTAGGTAAGCGACTGCCTTTGGATCCGCCTCTCGAGCACGAGGGTCGTTTTCATAAAAGGCTATCGATCATGAAGGTTTGCCTATGGCTCTGTATCTACCTCTGTCTGCTGGTGCTTATTTTTAGAAGCTGCAGGATCAATGGCTTAAACTACTGCTTCTTCAACGCTTCTCCTGCGACTTGTTCTCCTTTCGTCCTTGCTCCTGCACGCACCTAAAGGTACAGTATCTAAACGCTCCTTCTGTTCTTGGGAAAGGGGGCCCAAGGCTCATCCTTATGCTTTCGGTTTTCGAGTGAAAAACAGAGTTGGGGAGACCTGTCAAGCTTTAGGATAGCTCTTTTCAAAATATATTTTTGTAATAGAAGCTAAGCTTTTATACCGAATCGGGTTTGTTGATGGAATCATAGCCGGGCCGGAACTCTTGATCTATCAATAGAGGGTGAGAACTCAATCAGGAAGGACTGCTAGTCATCACCGAGGGTATGACCAAGGAACTGCTGCTGAGAGCGATAGACTTTCCAACTGAGATGGAGAGAATGCGCTCCTACTCTCTTTCAATCGCCGATGTTAAAACATCGAGGGCGTAGACCCGAGGGGAGGTTGAGTCAGCAGCTAGTTTTGCCGGAATAGGAATAAACGATGCAATTTTTTCTGTTGGAGGAAGGTAGAGCAATAGACGGAATGAGTCTAAGTTTCAATATCCCCTGCTCTTGTTGTACTGTTCATGGCATGGTTTGGTGGGACCAAGAATTGCTCTTGTTCCCGGACCGGGAAATTTTTGCATTGATGCCGGGAATACACACTCTCTTTCTCTTTGAAGGAATCCGCATGGAAGGCTCTCGACCGGGTCATGGCATTGCTCTGGAGTGGAGCCGGGGAAGGAGCGAAGGGCAGAGGATTTAGCTTTGGCTTTGGTTCGGTTGACCGTATGACTATAGTTTATGTGGTCTTGTTCAAATAGAATAGGTCCCTTGGGGTGCTATCACATAGCCCTAAGCAGGGCAAGGAAGGTCTCTACAACAAAGAGATATGCCAATTAGCGGCACACTTACTATAAACCTATTTTCGTTAAATCCTATAACAACTCTTATCTTAGTGACTCTTCTCAAATCTCTTTAGGGAGTGAATGACTCTTGGGTATGGCGGAAGAAGAAAGAATAAGTAATAAATACGACTAGACTTTTAGCTTGAAGGTGGGCTTTAGTCTTTTAACAACCGATCTTGCGACATCAAGTTGTCAATCCGGGCATCGAGTTGCCTTTTTTTTAGTATCCCTTTAGAGCAGAGCGTCTTTCCTATCTCTCCAGGCTAGTCTCTTAGATAGCAAGTCAAAGGAGTGTTGTTCGAATTCTACACCATCCTCCGTCGCTGTCTGAAACGAGAATTCATTGTCATCCTCCCTTAGCCGATTGCTCACTATCAACCACTTAATCCTTCTCAGGCATATTATCCTCCTTGATAACCAGACTAACCACTTCAGGCTGCACAATAGAGATCGAGATAGCGTGGTAAGCATGATTCTTAGTCTCGTGGTTGAGATCCGTGAGCGAGACCCAAGCAGGAGAAGCTAAGGTAGAAAGAGCAGAAAGGCAGCATTCTTTCTCCGCTGCTATATCAAGATGATCTATAGCATCATAGATAGAGACAAAGGCAGCTACATATAGATGAATGAGGATCAATATCGTTCCCTCATTAAAGGTCAGTTCAAGAAGAATCGCAATTTCAGTTGTTGGAATCTGCTGCTCTCGAATTCGCTGTGCCAATCCGCTCTTTGGCTGTTAGCAAGAAGACGATAGGAGTGAACAGCGGATTCTCCGATCGGCAGGCAAATCCGCAGTTGTCTAGATAGAATAGATGTCGCACAATCGGTTGTCGCATCATCCGCAGCGTTAAGTTTGTAAATCGAATAAATAGAATAGAAGAGAGGAGACTCCCTTGTTTCTTTCTCCTCGGATCCGGTCTGTAACCCCCCGAAGGGGGACCCCGGGATCGCCAATTGCCCTATCTTGATACCTTTTAGAGAGCCTAGTCGTTTCACTCCGCCCCCCGTCAAAAAAAGAGATTGCAGGGGCTTCCTGACTTAGACATGAATCTAAGGACCACTTCCTCTTCCTCTTTTTAATAAAAAAAAATTGCTATACTTCCAGTGCCCTTACCCCGAATGCTTTAGGAGTTACTGCTTTATTTTATGAGTTATTTAGTTATGACTTAGGAGTGTTGGGAGGTTTCCTATGAGTTATGAGTGAAAGCTGTAACTAAATAGCTAGAGAAAGTCTAATAAACTATCCTATGTCTTTTCTCTTTACATATCGGTACGTTAAACAACTTTATGGCCTGAAGACTTGAAAGACCTTTAGTTCACACCTCCTAGAAAGAGTCTTGTATCAAAAAAGATGTCCTACTTCCAGGACTACTGATGAAAGAAAGTTACTGGCTTACAACATAAAGAGAACTTACGTGTATCTAACTGGATTGCCTATCACTAACAGACTAGCTGAACATGAAGAAACATCTATGATTCCAGTGATCACTTAGTGTAACATCAGAGGAGATAATCTAACTAACAATCAGACTACTCGCTGGCAGGAAAGCTAACTGGCGAACTTGCTGGCCTTAATTCATTGACTACCGTAGATAACTATGATAACTTAGAAAACTCCCCTACTGCTGAAAGCACTACAGCTTACTTCCTCAACTAAACTGAGATGCGCTTTTCATTCTTCTATATGTAGCAATATCCGCTGTTATCGAGTCATCTAGAGCTGCGACCTTCATTCACTAGATGTAAGGAAACCTTCCTAAAGGGGAAACCCGCATACCCACTTTTCCCCTCCCCCCCCAGCGCTAGGTCCTTAGAGGCCTCTTCCCTTTCTTCTTGTATGAGAAGAGAGGGAGACTACACCTTCTTCTGTCGGAATACGAAGAAGAAAAAAGTGACAGATTTGTCCATCAGTAATGGGGATCACATTGGTGGGAATATAGGAAGCTGAAGGACTCGAATTTCAATGTGCCCAATTGAAAATAGTTGTTTTTAATATATATAGTAGATAGTAGAAATCTTTTTATTTAAAAGTAGATAGAGGATGTGTGGGCATCCGCGCGACACAATTCCTCAAGCATCTGAGACAGTTTATGGTAAGGATACTAAGTTTGCCTATTCGTAAGGATTGACTCCCCAATAATAGCATTTTTTTTTCTCGCCAAAAGTACGCGGCGGAATCCAATTGCGCCATTCGATCGACAATCCGCCCTTTTAGTTGAGCGATCGCTCGCGCTTCCTCCATCCATAAGCAGCTTGTCCGCATTTGCTTGAGGGAATGGGCATAATCGATACAGAATCCTATCCTCCGCTTCCGAGAGAGCTTGATCCACTACCTCCTTCGGGTGGTCCGAAGTGGAGGAGGCAGGCTCCGGCTCAGCCGCTGGAGTGGAGGACGATTTAAGTCAATGTCCCACCGAGGGCAAGGTTTTGATGAGCTTGATTCCCCGGAAGTCCCCGATACACCCACAATTAGAAAGGGGAAAACAATATCTCCAAAAAGAATGAATACCCAAGCGATTAAGTAGATAGATGCGCAGGAAATAAAAAAAGAAGGAGATGCAAAAGAAAATAGAAGGGAGAGATACACAATAAAGACAAAAGCCGTATTTCTTTCTTAAACCATCATAACAAAACCGGTTCAAACATCAAAGAGGTTTTCCCACAAGGACCAGATTCTGACCTGTTATCATACTCGCGGTTCTTCCGTCAGATCTGATAGTCCTTGCTAAAGCTACTGCGATCAGACAAGGAAGACAGCGAAGGGAAGAATGGAAATGGATCATTGTGCTATCTGGTTTACCCTTTATCCCACTTATTCCTTTCCGCTACCCTTTCTTTCTTTAGAGCAAGAAGCGGAACTATAGAGATGATATGAAAGTTTTGTCTTACGAATCGGAAGATGTCCAACAGCCACGAAGGAAGGTTGCTCCCAATCTTACTATAAGTAAGTCTTTATTTTTCAAGCGAAACTACGACATTCACCGAGGTTGGCACAGGGAGCCGCTCCGAGTGTGAGAATCCGATGCCGGGGTGATGGGAGGGGGGTCAGAGAAGCGAGATTTTTGTATGCATGAGGAAAGAGGAGATTGTTAATAGAAAGCTAATAAGCTCTTTTTCTTTTTGGGCTTCCCCTTTTTCAATCACCTTCTACCTTATGGAAAGCCCACTGCTGAAGACCCTCAATCGAAAGGGCAAGGATAGTTCGTGCTGTTCCGTATATAGATAACACCATCTCCGGTTCTTGGAAACCCACCGCTCTTCTTCTTATCGCTCTGCTTCTAGCTATTCGGATAGACCACACCTCAGAAAGAAAGTCCGCTATTCTATTCCATATCATGGCAGCAATCCCGGGAATGGGCATCCATTATCAGATGTATAGGCACAAAAAGAGAGATATGCCAGAAAGACAGGATACAGGTACTCTACGGGAGAAGGGATTGGATTTGGCACGCTGAAACCCTAAGTCCCCTGTTCCCTTTCTTATGAAAAAAGATATTGTTGAGTCCAATTGTGGGTGGATAAGGCGTCTATGCTTGAAACTTATCCTTAAGATTGGAATCGTTTAGCGTCTATCTATTCCGTGTATTCTTGTGAGGAGAAGCCCCCTTTCCCTGCTTTCTAGATCTTTATGACGAATAGGTTTTATGATTCCGTTGTCTCTCTTTCCTAGGCCTGTTCCAGGTGTGTACCCGGATCTAAGCTCCGAAACCTGCTTTTCTTTTCTTAAGCCCGACGTCTCTTTCAATACTAATATTATATGTCCTCCTTCGCTTGACCTATTTGAATTGAACTAGAGCTTTCTTTCTTGACAGACAGACCAGATTTCCAACTAGATTCCTATTGAGACCCTTGACGACCTACCAGATGATCATCCTAGAGTTCTCTCTTTAAAGTTTTGTCAAAAGACATAGACCGTGGCGTGGCATTAGTTCTAGCTCTCATTTATTGCTTTTTTTTATAGCTAACTGCCCAGACAAAGAAGGTCAGAGAAGGCTCAGGTATGATTAAGTCTCAATCGATTCTCACTACCGAATCGATTTATCCCAAGGCTAAAGAAAGCACTGAGCCTGCTCCGAAAATGCTGTGAGAAAGAGGATCTGTTGGTTTAGGAAAACTATAACTTTTGGTTCATGAAGAAGCGGCCCCTCCGCATCAAGATAGTCAATCGATAGAGGTGTTGGGGTCTTATTCCTCAAATCGGTTATCGGTGAAATGACTCTCATTGGTTGGAAGTACCAAAGACTCCCTAGCTTCCTGAAAACCAAAGTCAGAGCATCTTCTCCTTCAATTGCGCTAACAGCTCAAATAGCAACGATGGTAATGACGATAGCTTTACAGGAATTGCTTAAGGGATTCTATTTGAAAAAAGTATAATGCCACATCTGACTCAACAGCTTCTTCTTCCTTTTCTTCTTCATGTGCAAAAGCCCTTCCACTATATGCAAGCACTTTTCTTGCTGTAGAAAGTATAAAGTCTCGCAAGTAAGGCAGCAAGAAGAAGAGGAGGCTCGGCCATTAACAGTAGCGTTAGAATGGAATTGCCCCGCCATCCGCCGCTGAAGAAAGAATCTCACCCTTCCGCTGTCCCTACTATTCGACATTTCCCGGAGGAGTCAATCAGTGAGGTAGGGAAGATTCAAGACTCGAATTGAACGCCCTCCATCGTACAGTTCGGCGGACACGGAAGAGCTAGTTCATAGGGCTCGTGCAGTCATGGGACCGACGGTGAAAAGCTCGGGATGATGATGGGGCTAGCAACAGGTCCTCAAAGAAGCTAGATCTCTTGGGCGCTTTGTTTCCCTTGTAGCCAAGTCATACTCATTCCGTACGACGAAGGATTGGGCCTTCGAGGTCGGAACTCATCACATTACTGGGTAGATCAGTTGGGGGATAAGGGTTTTAGTTCAATAAAGGTGCTTCTCATTATATCGAATAATAAGTTAGGCCTGTAGTGCTCCGGGATTCTAACCCGTTCCCTGGTAGTAGAGAGAGAGATCCGCATAAGCCGTGCTGGGGAATACCTGCTAAGTAACTCGAAACTGGTAACTATAGCCCGCTCGCCTACCCGGGTCAATTATGGGCTCTCCCTACTACTAGTGGGTGCCTCCGGTTCGAGACGGGACTGTTTAAGAAAAAGAAACTCCTCCGCAAAGGGCGGAGATAATTGAGTTGGTCATTGTTTCGGGTCATCTAAGCTCACCCAGAGAAACTTCGTTAGAGTGGAAAAACATAGAAAGACTGCTGCCTCGCTTCCAACCGCATCTCATGTAATGTTAGCTACCATTGTCACTGAACACTAACCCAAAGTAACCTGCCTTCAGCCCAATAGAATTCCCCTCAATTTTCACACCTACTGTAAAGCAGCCTTAGTCACATCAAGGGTCACCGTAAATTCCACAAACTTCTTCTCTAATGATAAAAGGTTATTGTCACCGTCACCATACCAACTCCCTCTGCCAGACCTAAACGAAGCAGCCAGTTTCCCTTCTTCGGGCGACCTCATGACTGTAAAACAAGTTTGACAATCATTGGCCGGGTCAACTATCCTATATCCTATAGTTCCAAATTTCTTAACTTAAAAGGGCATATGCGCTAGCTAAGACTAATTGCCTAAGTGATCACTGAAACTATGTTATTTTATGTGACTCATGTTACATAAAAGTACTTGACTTGATTGAGAGACCCGTCATCCATCCCGGATGTTCTAGCTCTTCAGGGCCGGACTGTAACTGCCCCGCAGGGAACCGAACCCCCGGAGGGAAAAAGTATTCTATTGATTGAGTGAAGTGAGCCCCCATATAGTAGGGACTAATGGCTCACGAACGAGAAGATAAAGACTTCCTATTTCGTACAAGGTCAATCGAAATACCTGTTTTGGGATCGACGAGTACCTTGCCCGCTTTAGCCTTATTTAATTTAAATAAATTGTTTTTTCGTCCTTGTCCGGTAACTGCTCACGAGGGATAAATAAATGAGGAAAGATTAAAGCAAAAACATTGAAACAAGCAAGAAAGGGTCCCTCCTTTCTTTCATACCAGGCAATCCTTTTTCGGGGAGACTGAAAGAAGGATTTTATTACGGAAAGATGGTTATGGAAAGCCTATCATGACATCGTTTATCGCGGTTCATGTGTGGCTGCTCGCTCTTGCCTTTCCTTGTCTGCTATAAGCGGCATTGCTTAGCTTAGCATAACAGCTAGCATCAAACTACCAATCAATAAAGAAAGCACCTTCATGGACTGAGAACGGGGAAGCCCCTCTTCTTTTCTTGGAGTTGCGCTTTCAAGAGCGCTATAAAGACTATTCATTCCCAGAAGTAACGATCTTAATGGCTTTGAAGCCGCTAGGGATGAATCTAGGACAAATATTCTTGGTCAGCTCTCTCGTCTTTCACTGCTAGGTCAGCTAGCCTAGTTCGTAGTTGCAGGTGGGAACGTTAAATACTGCCTTCGATCCGTTGACCCGGGCAACCTCGTCCCTCATCGCTTGTTAGAGAGCTATAACTTCACCGGTGAGATTGCCAGCCAGGGGAGATCTATTTGATTGGGAAGTTCTTAGCGGATATCAAAGGTGCAATCCGCAAATCGCATGTGTTAAGTATGGCATTTCACCGATGCTTCGATCACTTCCTATAGATACCGCCTAGCTTGAAAGAGAAAGAGATCACAGGCATGTGGTGAAGCATACCGAGAGAAATAGCAGTGAAATAAACCATATCGAGCACAGGTCTCACTCTACAAGTTCAGTTCGATGAGCTCCTAGCGGACCTGTGCCTACTATCTACTTAGTGTGTGTGCTAGGGAAAGCAAGCAAGCTGAGCAGTTCTCACTGTGTCCGGTGACCAACAAAGCTTGTGGACTACTACTGGGACGAACTCTTCTACATACTGGTGGGACTATTCACTGACTAACTGATTCGGGGAACGAAGAAGGCCCGATATCTACCTACATCTACAGTCGTAGAAGATAGCGACTTGATTGTACTATAGGCAAAGCCATCCCATATGCCCTTCTTCAGTCATATGATTCACAGTTCAGCCTGCTCAGCCCCAATCAATGCTTTCTTCTTCAGGCTTCAAAGCCTTTTCGTTAGCAATCCCTTCACACCGCCCTCCTCACTCCTCATCAAGCAATGGATGGTAGTAGTGCTGTCAAGTCAAGAGTTCAGACCGTCGAATGAATTGAATTGTGGCCTGGTGGGAGGACTTGTGTTACGATGCAGCTGGCACCTTTGAGGTCTCGTTGCAGAGTAGGCAGACACTCTTGCGTGCACTGTACACGGTTGGCGCGGTTGTGATAACTTAATGGAACTTTTGAGTTGAATTCCGAGGTGTGGAAAAGTGGAGTAGTGACTTTGTGGTCCCCGATTGGTACAAGAGTCAGATGGTGAATCTTCTCAGTAAGGGCAAAGTTCGGATTGAGCTTATGGTAACAGGGGGGCAAGAGTGTTACTGTTACACTTTGAACTTCAATCTTGGCTGGTCTGTCTATTCAAACCAGTACTCGAGAGAAGGGACTCAAAGCGCTGTTCTCCTAGGGCTGACTCAACTATAGTTTTATGGAAGGAAGTACTCGATCACTTATAGCTGGATTTGATCCATCAATGGAAGCTCGATTGTATCGCAGGTTGGTATGTGCCTTCCTTCCAAAGGAACATTGAACGAAGGGCTCATCTATAGAAAGCAAGCTATAGCTATGGGAATAAGTCATGTCCTAAGCCTAAGGTTTTGGGCACCGTAGTCTCATCTATATCGATGGCATTAAAAAGGGGATTTCCTTCTTTGCCACATCTTGATTCTCTTAAGAAATTCCCTATTCAGGGTTTCCTGCTCCTCAGTGAACCGGATCAACCACGACGGCAGGGTCTACTTCTACTGGTCTTGGATTCTCCCTGCATACATCATCATCAACGACTAAAAAGAAGGCTTATACTTTTTTCTCCTCTGAATCTGCAATGCTGTAATCTGCATCTCCCTTAGTCTTTTCACTTCCACCTAACCTAGAACCTAGGATAGTTAGAGGTTTAGGATCAAGCCCAGCCTCAGCTATGGTCTCCCCGCAACAGTTCTCGATGAGCCGCAACCTCAGCATCAAAGAGGTTCTCACTCCCTTCCAACAAAGAAAGTTCAGCTTGATCAGAAACAGACCCAACAAGATCACCTTGGGACTGACCAGACCGAAACGGGTCAGAAGTGGAAACTCTTTACTCGCTGGAAAGAGCGAGTAGTAACAACAGGAGCTTGGAGAAAATCCTCGATGGGGATAAAGCAGTAGCGTAATACCACCTGACGTACTTGAGCCAGGCTTCAGTCCAAGATCTTAGAAGTGTCATATCCTCTAAGTACTCAAAAGTCTCAGACTTATAAGTACTCGTTGGAGGCACCACAAGATCCTTAGGTCTGAAAGCTTGTTGAAGCTTCCAGATCAATCGACCTTTTAAATAAGGGTCGACAGGACAGCACTGGCCAAGCCACAACTCGAAAGGTAGCTTAGCCTTTAACCAAATAGCTTTCAGCCGTAAGACTGTAGACGACTTAGTGTGGTTAAGTTTACCAAGAAGCCTATAACCAATACCATACAATCGACATAGAGTGGAAAACCTCTGTATCTTATAGAGATGACAAAGGGAATACTGTCCATGTATTGTATGGGAATTAGCCTGGTTTCGAAGAGAGGGGATAAATCTACTGTTAAATTATTACACCTAAACTTCTTAGCAAACTCAGCGCCACCCACATCTGAGACTAAAGACTTAGGAAGTGATATAGTAACACCTAAATCCTTAAGTGTAGATAGGTAGACTTCTGCGACCTTTGAGTCGGCGATACAAATATCGTCGCCAAGGATAGCATACTTATCAAGGCGCTTCCCCGGATATATCTTCTCTGCACACCACCAAATGGTGGGACAGTGTAAAGAGCGGCCAAGAAGCGAGATATCCAAGAGGTTGCCCTGATCCTTGGGCTGATAGTCAAGTAATTTGCTCTTGAATGACAGGTCTACTCTCGGATACAAAGGTTCTATGTTCAAGCAATTGGGCCAACTTTCATTGGATCCTTCCGAAGTAGGCGAAGGTCGAGTTGCTGACCTGAACGCTTTGGCTCTTTTTGGTAAGTCTTCTCGGAGTAAGAACCTTTCTTTTTGAGCCGGCGCGGAGACCTATGGTCTCCATTCCGCCTTATCTTAGCTCTCTGTCGGTGTTAAGTTGCTAGCATAATCTGGTAAGCAGCGGGCTTTATATCCTCAGAGGTTCCGGTCACGCTAGTCTAGAACATCTTCCGACCGTTGGCTGCTTGCTCTCTGGACTCCTGGAGCGACTTCCTTTGAGTTGCATCGAAGAGAGTCCATTATAAGCAAGTTCCTGTCAAAGGGAATCATTATTCGTAAGTTCCCGTGTGTAAAAGTTGCCTATTCAAAAGGGCGAAAACCTCTTGCTCTATCTTGCGTCCCTCCATCCCGGATCTCTAGGAACAGGGCTGACAGCAACACCATTAATCGAACGAGTCGGGATGGGATGAGAATCTCACATGGTGCCGCCGTTCTAACTCGTTACGCACGCAATTGACGTAGCAGACCTCTTGCATGATTGTTTCAATCAATGATGTATTCAATCAAGACAAGAAAGATACGTCGTAATAAGATCAGGTTACATAATGGGTCTATGAGGGAACATCCAGAAAGAGGATCAGACCAAGTGCGAGATTGGATCAAAAATAGCGTATGAAAGGATTATGGTCTTTCTAGTACAGTACGATCGATCAAGTCATTCAGTAAAGTCTCTTCGCGTTGTGTTTATGGAATTCTATTAGAGCAGGTAGTTGGCTCCTGATAAATTCGTTGTCTCCAGTTTCGTTTGTGAATCTTTCTCCCATGCATAATTTGTTGGTCAACAACCACAACTCGATAGAATTAATTCGTCAAGACTCCGGACTCTCTTTCTGTCCGTAGCGGAGGGAATCATTGTTTCTCAATCAATCA
>JBBPBS010001260.1:0-13178 GCA_037974835.1 Cicer judaicum | reverse complement strand
CCCCCCCCCCCCTTGAACATACTCTTAAAGGTTAGGTTACTACCTGCCTCTACGGAAGAGGTTTACTTTGTACCGCCCGGAGGTCATATAGATAGAAACCCGGAGCGATAAGAACGAAAGGGTTGGTGTGGCCACAGCCACAGCTACAACTACTGGCGCTTCAAAAGGCTTAGATTTCTTCTAAGGGCGCTACAGCAAGCTACCTTTTTTTAGGTCGTGTAATAGGGAGGTGTAAGCCTCGAAAGCCTTTAGTACTTCGGTAGGGGGCCGGACGGCTTTGTTTGCCCCAGCTTGGCTAATCGCATCCCCGCGCAACGACATTCTTTGTGCGCCCCTTACCGTTCTCGCTCAGTCTTTGCAACGGCTGGGGAGGCTGTCGTAGAAGCGAAGCCTATCGCCACGCCGACCATAAAATACGAGATTGGGCCCCTTCTCAAAGATTTGATGGAATGGCCCACCCAAGAGCGCTTATATAATATGGGAACTCATGGCTGGAAACAATCCTTATGGTTTTGATATCCGGTAGGAATAATAAGAATCAAAGTCCAGGTTGGTTGGTGAGCCTAGTGATAGGAGACTATCTAGCTTGGTTCGGAGAGCACTTGTTGGGTTAAAGATTTTATTGTTGCTAAATGTTACGGCCTAAATGCTGAACTATTGACCCTACTTGTTCGGATGGGTGTTCACCCCAAAGTGTTCCCGGACCGCATGCATACATACGTAAGTAACTTAGTGCAACATGGCAAATTTAATTGAGAGGAATCAGCAAAGAAAAGAAAAACGGGTCAACATCTTAATGTGTATTTTTTATAGATTGTCCTCGGCTCGGGCTGAGGAGTGTCCACATGAGTTCGTTGAGGTGTCTACACAGGTTCGAAGACGCTCTTTTATATTCTGTCGAGAGTTCGGATTGCTCCACCTAAGTAGAACGAAAAGAAGGAATTGGAAATTCAAAGGGGGAGCCAGAAGCTTCGCTTCCGGTAGCTTGCTTACTCTCCTAGTTAGAAGAAGGCTCTTTGGCGAATTCTTTAGATCTGGCTGGGTAGAGTCTCGCTCAGTAAAGAGAGTTGTAGATTCGTAGAAAAGGAGAGGAGCCTTGATTCTCTTCTTTGATCACCCAAAGGTTTCATTAAGGCTTTACCTGTTGTTCTATATCTATAGGACAGAAAAAACATCCAAGGAAAATGCCCTGCAACCCATTACTGCCTAGGGAACCCATTTGCTCGCCTGGCACGACAAACTAAAACAGGATGATTGGAAACTGGCCTAGCATATGACTCTATAATCAGCTAGTCGGAATCGGAATATGCTTTTACCCTTGCTTGAACAGGTTTACTCACTGGCACTGAAACTAGATAGCAACTGTAATTGTAATTGGATGGCAAGGAAATCACAAGATTGCTCACTTAAAACCTAGCTTGCTGGCGCCTGCTGGCTCTCCTAAGTCTATTTCCCTTTCCTGCAACTGGAACTCTAAATGTAGCACTGGATGTAAACTCTCACTTGAAGAATTGCTAGCTTGCCTATAATTCCTACTTGAATAAAAGAAAGGCCTGCTTTCAATTTAAAGGCTTCCTCACTCACCGTAACAGACTCAGGCGCTAGAGAACTCGAACAATGTCAAAAGAGGGCATTGGGATTTAAATAACCCGGCTTTCAAACTCACTTAGATATGCCATTTTATACACTCACTTACAAGAGGCAAGTTTTAGAAATATAAATAAACTTTCTTACACTAGGGGAGATTCAGTATATGCTCACTTCGGAAAAGATGAGTAAACAGTCACTTCTAAAAAGGAGAAAGGGGAAGGAAGTAGATTAGGGCAGGCTAACAGCGCCAGGAAATGTATGAGAACTCGCCTGTCCTGCCTATGTAACCTATTCGATTCACTCTCCTGGTCCGACAGGAACTTCCACGGGATCTGCCATCGAAAGGAAATGGCCCGGACATTGCAGGAAATACATAAATATAGGTAGGCTGCAGATGGCCCAGAATATGCGATTGCGGATATACCTGAATACGCTATGGGGCTGATCTTTCCCTTGCCAGCTGGGATATTTTATGTGAGCAAGCCTCTTTCTTCCTTTGCTTTGGGACGAGGCCTGTTATCTTAATCCATCCAGAGGGAGTGCCCCATAAGCCAATGCCATTCCATTAATTTCCCGTTACCTGCCAGCCATTAATTAGGAATTAGGAGTTCTGTCCATGCGATCTAACAGACTAACAGGACAAGCAGTAGTTTTGAAAGGAAATCTGGCAAGGAAAATCCAGCAAACAAGGGATAGGGATAAGGCAAGTCTTTCCAGTAAGTGGTCGCAAGCGAATGACCTAGGAAGAAGCCCGTTTACTAAGAAGTTCACATGCCCTGCAACGGATCTCAAACAAAGCGTGGCTGACAGCGCCAAGAAAGTATGGCTTACACTTCCTTAGGAAGTCAGAACTGGTGGAAGTGGGCTGGCTAATTTACCACAAGGACTCGGCTTACTCACCAGGAATGCACCCTAACCTAAGGGAGAGGGGATAAAGGGATTAGGCTCTGCAGATGAAATAAAGAAGAAGGATAGCATTCTCTACTTCTATCATTGGTGCTATCGTATATGAGGAGCTTTCTTTTTGGTATGAAAGGTGATGTGATCTTAAAAATTAAATCTCATAAGAGAAGGAAATGGGGGTCGTGGAAGAATTGGGTTCGAGTCCCATAGCCCCAATGTGTCGAAATATCATGATTGGGTCGACCAGACCAGGCCCAGATCTTTTTTATTTTTTTCCGGTATGCCGCTCCGCGAGAATGGAGCGAAAGAACCAAGTGGTTTGTGGTAATGTCAGAATTTGCACCTATTTGTATCTATTTAGTGATCAGTCTGCTAGTTTCTTTGATCTTACTCGGTCTTCCTTTTCCCTTTGCTTCCAATAGTTCGACCTATCCAGATAAATTGTCGGCCTACGAATGTGGTTTCGATCCTTTCGGTGATGCCAGAAGTCGTTTCGATATACGATTTTATCTTGTTTCCATTTTATTTATTATTCCTGATCCGGAAGTAACCTTTTCCTTTCCTTGGGCAGTACCTCCCAACAAGATTGATCCGTTTGGATCTTGGTCTATGATGGCCTTTTTATTGATTTTGACGATAGGATCTCTCTATGAATGGAAAAGGGGTGCTTCGGATCGGGAGTAATCACTAGTGATAGGGCAAAAAAAGGGAGGAAGGACAAAGGAAAGAGCGATGCCTACATTAAATCAATTGATTCGTCATGGTAGAGAAGAAAAACGGCGCACGGACCGTACTCGAGCTTCGGATCAATGTCCCCAGAAGCAAGGAGTACGCCCGCGTGTTTCAACGAGAACACCGAAAAAACCAAATTCAGCTCCACGTAAGATAGCCAAAGTACGATTGAGCAATCGACATGATATATTTGCTCACATTCCGGGCGAAGGTCATAATTCGCAGGAACATTCTATGGTCTTAATAAGAGGAGGTAGAGTTAAAGATTTGCCAGGTGTGAAATCCCATTGTATTCGAGGAGTCAAGGATTTGTTGGGAATTCCGGATCGAAGAAGAGGCAGATCAAAATATGGTGCAGAAAAACCCAAATCGATATGAATGGAGGATGCCTCTGGAACTTCTTTTTCTCGGTCAGGAGAGGTACGAAGTCACTCGACTGAAAGGAGAGGGAACAACCACAACGTTATGCCCTAAAATAGAAACGGAGCCCTTCCGAATGACCTATAATGGAGTCTAATACACTAGACAAGAAAGGGAGAAACCGGGCCGACGAAAGAATACCGCCCGTCCGATTTCTTCGTCCGGTTTTTTTTAACTCTTTTTTTACAGATATTTCGTTTCTAAGTTTCCGGACTTGCCCTTCGCACGATTCTATCATAAAATGCTCGTTCCAATCGGAACTGCATGCAAAGTCAAAAAAGAGGGTTCTCTTATTTATAGAGAATTCAGTATGGATGAAGGAGTTCCATTTTTAATTCTGAAGCCCGGAGATGGTAAGGTGGTTTCTTGTAATTTTGGGAATCTTTTCGTTAACAAATATGGATTCCCCATAGTCTCGGTGTCTGAGGATTTAGAGGATCCTAAAATATAAGCAGGATATGATTTCTTCATTATATATTTCGATATTTTAAGAGAAAAAGATGGATAGGATTTCCGACTTCCACTTCCTATAGGACATGAGGGCTTCAAGCCTATGCTAAGAGAGTAAGGTTCCTGTCTCGATCCTTTGTCTTTCTTGGTTGGTAAACCCAACCGGCGATTTACATTACAACAAGTCTTTGCTAAAACATTACAACAAGTCTTTGCTAAAAGAAAGCAAAGCGGATCACTTTGACTGTTCATATATAATCATGCCATTCGAGGCGCTAAGTGAACTTTTCAGTGCGGTCGAACCCTTTTTACAGTCAACGAGCGCGGGTCAAAGGACGCTACCACAGGTTCCCGGGAATCCACCCGTGGAAGGAACTTCTTCCTCTTCGGTGGTCGAAGGGGAGGTCTCCCAAAATGAGATTTGGGCGGCTGTGGACGGTGCGGAACGAAAGCAATGGCAAGACCTTCTTTCGTCCAAGGAGTGGCGTTTAACAGAACGGCATTTCAATCTCTGCGAAAGCAGAATCTCCGTGATTGTGGCAAAGGCTATGTCCTTATATAAGGAGGGACACCTTAATCTACAAATTAAAGAAGAAGCTGATATTGCCGGAGGCATTAATGCCTACTTTGCCGATCTGAACCGCTTCACGTCTAATCAGCAGCGGTTACAGCATCTACAACGAGTACAGGAATGTATAGGGAATCCAAAAAGTCGAATATGGCAAGAAATAAAGGGGTACATGGAAAACTAAAAGATCCTTATTGTTTGTTCTTATCAAATATTTATATTTATCCTTTGAATTACTCTTACATTCCACGTTTCCGAAACGGATACTTTCAAATATTTGACATTTTCTATGATCATCTCTATTTTAGGTATTCGGGGAATCTTCCTTAATAGACGAAATATTCCTATTATGTCAATGCCAATTGAATCAATGTTATTAGCTGTGAATTCGAACTTTTTGGTATTTTCC
This sequence comes from Cicer judaicum, assembly GCA_037974835.1. NCBI lineage: Eukaryota > Viridiplantae > Streptophyta > Magnoliopsida > Fabales > Fabaceae > Cicer > Cicer judaicum. Next base: position 8,106 of record JBBPBS010001260.1, on the reverse strand, counting down.
GTTTCTTCGGATGATATGATGGGTCAATCATTTGCTTCATTGGTTTCAACGGTGGCAGCTGCGGAATCCGCTATTGGGTTAGCCATTTTCGTTAGAACTTTCCGAGTCCGAGGGACTATTGCTGTAGAATTGATTAATAGCATTAAAGGTTAAACATGACTCCTAGAGAATTACCAAAATACGAAGTTCTCTTTTCTCCTTTCGTTCTCTTCTTTCTTTTTTATTTTTACTTGGTTGGCAGGGCAGGGTCGGGGCCTTTATCGCTGGGCGAGCGCATCCGATTGATTCTAAAGTCCTTTCCTAAACCACTTCCCGTTTAGTTGCTGAAAGATAGATAGATAGAACCTTTCTAAATGAGATTTAGTTCCACGAATATGCAAGCTAGAAAGATGCTATTTGCTGCTATTCCATCTATTTGTGCATTAAGTTCGAATAAGATATCAATCTATAATGAAGAAATGATAGTAGCTCGTTGTTTTATAGGCTTCATCATATTCAGTCGGAAGAGTTTAGGTAATACTTTCAAAGTGACTCTCGACGGGAGAATCCAGGCTATTCAGGAAGAATCGCAGCAATTCCCCAATCCTAACGAAGTCGTTCCTCCGGAATCTAATGAACAACAACGATTACTTAGGATCAGTTTGCGAATTTGTGGCACCGTAGTTGAATCATTACCAATGGAACGCTGTGCGCCTAAGTGCGAAAAGACAGTGCAAGCTTTGTTATGCCGAAACCTAAATGTTAAGTCAGCAACACTTCCAAATGCCACTTCTTCCCGTCGCATCCGTCTTCAGGACGATCTAGGCACAAAGTTTCACTTATTAGTTAGGAGGGGATTTAGCCCCCTGTGTATCTCGAAAGCAGAAAAAATAGAACTCATTCGAGAGAGCTTGGTGGTCTTAAGAATGGTTCGGGTGGGGGGTTCTCTTAAGAATAAATAAGACGAATAGAATCTAATTCATGTTTATGCTAACAGAAGAGCGGATCCAATACACAGACAACTTCTTTCTCATGAAGCAGCTTTGCAAGAAAAGAGTTAGTTCCCTCCGAGGGTTCTGATAGCCAATGCTTCCTACGCTCCAGCCCTTAGCCCTGAACTCCTTAGCACAAGCACTAAGTAAGCCCGTGAAGGCCTTCAATATCGCACCTACTAGGACTGAAATTAAGTTTTCGAATAGGACGACTTCTTTCTTTTCTGTATGCTAGGGCCGCCCGCACGCTTTAAGGGTTGTTGAACGTATTGCACTAAGAAAGACTCCTGCCGTTGCGGTAAGATTTTCTTTGAAAGCCAAGCCGCTCAAGCAATTTCTTTAAAGAAGAGCAAGCAAGATAAGGCTCGAAAGCTGCGAAGAAAGTCGAGCTGCTCTTATCGAGCTGTGAAATCGGTGTGGTGAGGTATTGGAAGTGTTCAGCGAATATAGATAAAAAAACTAAAAAAGAGCACCGTGCTATACTGGCAGAGCTTCAGCAAAACTAGGTAGGTAGCTTTAGCTAATGAGAGATGGATTGGGGGATTAGATTATATTAGGTCTCCTAATTAATGGAATTCGTTTTATCTTGATTAGTTTATTTTTAAAGAAGCATTCTCCCTTGACTCGATCTATAATGGAATTATCGATAGAACGTTGATCAATATTAAGGAAGAGATCGAGGATCACAGCAGGATCCTATCTGATCTTTGTCAACACAGGACTCGAAGCCCCCTGCTCAAACAAAAGGGTAATCCTTCGGAATTGAAAATTCCTTTCGGATTTATTATATTAATTATAGTTGAGGGGAGAAGACTCATTTTTAATTCTATCTATATAGGGGGGGAGCCATTGTGAAGCCTAGAGAGGCGGAAGCGGCAAATAGCTTCTACCGAGTTCCACAACACTTAGCTTAGTAGCTTAACTCTTTCTACTGGCGTGGCGCTGCTGGATGCTTCTGATCAATAGAACAGGAAGAGGAGTCAGCCAAAAAGAAATTTGAAAGTAATGACCACCAAGATACGCATAGTGATTCGATCTTTTGATCACCCATTTTTGGAAAACAATTTTGGGGGGCTTCCGCCTTACACACGGAAGATTGGATTGCCTGAATCACGAGTCTTATATACTGTGTTACGATCACCTCATATTGATAAAAAGTCCAGAGAACAATTTGAAATGGAAATCAAGAAAAAATATCTGGTCATAAAAACAGAAAAGCATGAATTGCGAAAGAAGTTTTTTCGGTTAAAACGCCGTGCGACTCGGAGGACATAAGACTTCTTGGTCAAGCCAAAAAGATTGCCGGCAGAATGCTCCTACCCCACCATGCCTGGCCCTTTACCTTACCTTAAGAATAAATGGGGGGTATGCAGCGTGGGAAATAATTAAAGAAGTGTCTGATACAACAGGTAACCTTAAGGAGTGGCGGCAAAGCTCTTGATTGATCAACGCGAGTGAACTGTGCTTAGACGCTTCGTAAAACCGCACCGATCTACGAGAGGAGCTGATGGATGAGTAGGCTTCCCCTTTCGATTTACGGAATGTGATCTGGGACACGATGGGGGTTTGCGTGCCTCGGTAGGAAAGAGATCACCGGAGTATAGCACAAGATCGCCTTTTTTTTCTTGCTGCCATGGGGTCGACCTGTAAACAAGGTAAACCCAATGGGAACCAAAAACGGGAGGGTACCACATTGACATTGGGCAGAAGACGATCCAAAAAGCGAAGGCTCACCCAGACCCAGCTGAAGGCGATCGGCAGTGAGGGATGCTTACCTTCTTCTTAGAGAAAGGGGAAAGGGGCAACCTATCTTACTAATAATAAGAAAGGGGGTGAGATAGGCGACAGGTAGCTTGCTTCCAAGCCGGCCCGGCCGCAAGGAATCAAGAGATCTTTGCCGGTGCTGACTTGGATCTCGGGTGACGGAAGAAGGCGCCCAGAAGTGACGAGCAGTCGCGGTCGAAGCTTGGCTCTAGGCGATAGGCTAGCAGTAAGCTTGGCTACAGCGAAGCGCTTACCAAGCGCGAAGGATTCGTTCCTCTCTCCCAGCAAGAGGATGCGCGAACCTCCAAGTCAAGCGCGCTAGCGCGCTTTACCAAGGCTTTATCTGATAGGGGCTCGAACGCCGTTGCTTGTTTGGGTCGAGCGTCTTCAAACCTTCGCCACTTGAGCCGTATGCGGGGGAACTCGCACGTGCGGTTCTTAGGGGGGAGAGCTAGTAGGAACCATCCTATCCCAATAGCGTTTATTTGGAGCTCAATATGAAATCCTATTTTATTGCAAGACCCGTTCGGATAAGGGAAAACTCCAGAGATTGCTTCGAAGTAAGATCCTTGCGTTGACCCTTTCCTGAACCAGAACCGGGGGGGGAGAGGAAAGGGGATAAAAATATCCCGTTAGGGCTTTCCGGACCTTCCCCACCCCTCTTTTAATTCTCCCTTCCCCTCTCACTCCCCCTTTTTCAAGAAAGAAGCCCCGCTCCCTAAGAAGGGGCCCCTCTCTGATAAGGAAGGAAACGAAAGAATCTCCATTTTATGACAAATCCGGTCCGATGGCTGTTCTCCACTAACCACAAGGATATAGGGACTCTATATTTCATCTTCGGTGCCATTGCTGGAGTGATGGGCACATGCTTCTCAGTATTGATTCGTATGGAATTAGCACGACCCGGCGATCAAATTCTTGGTGGGAATCATCAACTTTATAATGTTTTAATAACGGCTCACGCTTTTTTAATGATCTTTTTTATGGTTATGCCGGCGATGATAGGTGGATCTGGTAATTGGTCTGTTCCGATTCTTATAGGTGCACCTGACATGGCATTTCCACGATTAAATAATATTTCATTCTGGTTGTTGCCGCCAAGTCTCTTGCTCCTATTAAGCTCAGCCTTAGTAGAGGTGGGTAGCGGCACTGGGTGGACGGTCTATCCGCCCTTAAGTGGTATTACCAGCCATTCTGGAGGAGCAGTTGATTCAGCAATTTCTAGTCTTCATCTATCTGGTGTTTCATCCATTTTAGGTTCTATCAATTTTATAACAACTATCTCCAACATGCGTGGACCTGGAATGACTATGCATAGATCACCCCTATTTGTGTGGTCCGTTCCAGTAACAGCATTTCCACTTTTATTATCACTTCCGGTACTGGCAGGGGCAATTACAATGTTATTAACCGATCGAAACTTTAATACAACCTTTTCTGATCCCGCAGGAGGGGGAGACCCCATATTATACCAGCATCTCTTTTGGTTCTTCGGTCATCCAGAGGTGTATATTCCAATTCTGCCTGGATCCGGTATCATAAGTCATATCGTTTCGACTTTTTCGGGAAAACCGGTCTTCGGGTATCTAGGCATGGTTTATGCCATGATCAGTATTGGTGTTCTTGGATTTCTTGTTTGGGCTCATCATATGTTTACTGTGGGCTTAGACGTTGATACCCGTGCCTACTTCACCGCAGCTACCATGATCATAGCTGTCCCCACTGGAATAAAAATATTTAGTTGGATCGCTACCATGTGGGGGGGTTCGATACAATACAAAACACCCATGTTATTTGCTGTAGGGTTCATCTTTTTGTTCACCATAGGAGGACTCACTGGAATAGTCCCGGCAAATTCAGGGCTAGACATTGCTCTACATGATACTTATTATGTGGTTGCACATTTCCATTATGTACTTTCTATGGGAGCCGTTTTTGCTTTATTTGCAGGATTTCACTATTGGGTGGGTAAAATCTTTGGTCGGACATACCCTGAAACTTTAGGTCAAATCCATTTTTGGATCACTTTTTTCGGGGTTAATCTGACCCTCTTTCCCATGCATTTCTTAGGGCTTTCGGGTATGCCACGTCGCATTCCAGATTATCCAGATGCTTACGCTGGATGGAATGCCCTTAGCAGTTTTGGCTCTTATATATCCGTAGTTGGGATTCGTCGTTTCTTCGTGGTCGTAACAATAACTTCAAGCAGTGGAAATAACATAACAAGGGCGAACATTCCTTGGGCTGTTGAACAAAATTCAACCACACTGGAATGGCTGGTACAAAGTCCTCCAGCTTTTCATACTTTTGGAGAACTTCCAGCTATCAAGGAGACGAAAAGCTATGTTAAGTAAAAGAAGGAAGAAAAGGTCGCCGACTGCTACTAAGAACCTAACAGAACTTTTCAAAATGTGGGTTCCAACGAAGAAGAGTTGAGGACCAACTTCGACCTAATTTAAGAGTTAAGAAAGCAAGCTCAGTTCAGAATGGCTACTTACCAACAGAGGATAGCGAGGTACTACAAGGCCAGAGTGAAATTTGGAAATTTGATCGAGCTGAGCCGGAGCTGCTCCTACTGACTATGACTGGACAGCAGTGGACTCTTTCTCAAAGTCTGACCCTGCCACCTATCTTTTTTTTTATGAAGCAACCATCACTGAAGTGAAGCAATTTTTTTTTGTAGCCAGCTCAACTCAATTTAACAGGTTAGTAGCGAAAGGTAAGGCTTCATTCCCGAGTGGACGAGAAGAAGGAGCAAGCCCTATTAAGGTTAAGGGAAGAGAAGAGGCTATTTTACTAGACTAGCTCTTATACGCGCGTGCAAGAGATTAAGTTTAGTGTAAGGTGCAAGGCGAAAGTCATAAAGGAAATCGAACTCCCAGTCTCATTCCCGGCTAACCGTGAACAGAGTGAAGGGGGGCCAAGAGCTTTTTAGAAGGGGTCTTTATTCAACAATATTCCCCGGGCTCACCTATATCCTATTCCTCTTCCAGCTGGCGGGTTCTCTTTTATAGAGAATCATAATAAGTAAGGCAAAGAGAGCTCCATGTGGGAATCGTGGAAGATGGTGTCAAAGCACCTCCCCTCGCTCCACTAGCTAGGTAACTCATCTTTCTAACTAAGAAAGCATAAAATCCTTTAAGCCCGCCTGCCAATAGCCTCTCTTCTCATCCAGCTTTAGATCGGTCAGATGGGCTTTTGCTTTGTTTACTCGGAGTTCTTTCCGTCTAGTCAGGTTTGCTTTTTTGCGTTCACTCTAGGAGTTATAGTTAGATTCGTGACTTCTTCGCATCTCTCAATCAACATACTAAAATCCATTCTCTCACCAACCCCCAAGCCGATTTTGCTAAACAAAGGACTTGGTGATTAGTAGCTGGTTCAACAAGAGCAATCTTATCTTATTGGCTTGCTTATTCAACTCGTTTGAGTAAACCCCGTCTTTTTGTCCGACATGCCTCTTCCCGTTAGCGCAATAGGCTGCTCGATTTGCCATCTCGGATAAAAAGGTAAGAATGTTTGGAGTCATCTCTTAGGAAACGCGGAATGGAGGAGTAATAAAAATGTTATATAGATACGGGAGAAGATTAAACCTCTCTTGGCGTGATTTGAATTAGACCATCTCTCTATCTAGGGAAAGAGTCCCGCCTTCGATGCTTAACTTAATAAGTACCGAATCCAAGTATAATCCTAAAAAAATTCTATACATCATAAAGACGAAAAAGACCCTTTGCCACTTCCTTTTTTCGTAGCTTAAAAGGCGTCCCTTTCTATTATTTTGATATGCCCTTCCTTATTTACGCAAATAAAGCCGCCGGAATGCTAGACTCTACCAAGTAAAGCAACTCCAACTGTCACTGCAACTGGCTCGCAAACAATTCCTGCTTAGGGAGACAACCTATGGCAACTCCCAATGGCTGACTGACTCCAGCATTGCCTTAACTTGCTTGTTAGCCTTAGGGACTCTAACCCCTAGAAGTCGAACTCGCTCGCAGGTAGGAAGAAATTGAACTCCATGTAAGCTTTCTCCAATTGGCTCACAAGAAACAGGCAGGAATGGCACGGGAAAGAAATGCCACTCTATTTGTAAGGGCAATAACAGGTACTGCTACGAGGGCTCCCACCCCTCCTGCTATACTGGGCTTCCACTGCTTATATTCCTTTTTAAACACCGATGAAATCCAACACTGGTAAACTAATATCTCAAGGGACGGAGGTACCTTAGATTAGAAGCCCATACATAAGTACTGGGACTTAGCTTAGGACTGCAGGAAATAGGATAGCCACTAGGCCAGCTACTAAATACACACGCACTAAACAATATATGGTGAAAGCATCTTCTCTAGGATAAATAAAAAGAAATCCATATTGGCTTACAGGGCTTACCCCTACTCTTATGCTTGACTAGAAATTATGCTTGCTTAACTTGAAAGTTAAATTGGAACTTCCAGGCAAATTAATTCCTCTTTCACCCTCCTCTCCGCCCGCCTGTTTAGCAATCCAGCTATGGAGTCTACTACGAGGGCCAAAGCTGAGCTTTGGTCCACCACCTGGATAGGGTTCTAGGGAAAGGGAAACAGAAGAGAGCTCTCTATGGATGGCTGTAGTCCCTTTTAGAGAAGCCTTCTTCTGCTGCCTTTTTCGGTTAGTTTAGGTCCTGGTCCTGAGTAAGAGCCAGTAAGGTGCTAGCCCGGCCCCTTGGTCTGGGTCTGGGTACAACTAGAGAATATTTATCTGTCTTTTTGGGACTTTTTCAGCGTATTTTCCCTTATCTTTTAGGTAAGTGAAGTGACCAGGGCACGAACGCTCTAACAAGTTAAGGTCTTTCTCAACCAAAGCATGTTGATTGCACTTTATGCAGATAAAGTGATCAAAGTTAGGATAATCCTTTAGGTGCTGTGCTGTCTACGAACACCATCCGCGAACATCAAAGGCTGCGGTATCTTATCGAACCGATGACCGAATGGATTGGAGAAAGCAGAAATAAAAGTCCTAGGCAGTAGACTTTCCAACGGCAGACTCTCTGGCAGCAGAGATTAGGAGACAGCAGATGTGGTATCATCTAAATCATCCGATTCCGTAGCAGAACCCGACCTTGGAATTTCATGTGTTAAGCATATGATTTTCCCGTCTTGTCAAGAGTGGTCAGAAATGGGAGACATCTTCTTCTCAAGACTTTTTTTCCCTCCTCTCAGAGGTGGAATTCGGTCACTCGGGTAAGAAAATAAGGCATTGAAAGACGTGAACCAAATCATTTAAGCGTCCACGTATTGGCTTCGATTCTGGCAGAAGCGGGATGGGACTTTATTACGTAGATAGACAGAAGAGGGCCTAGCTGGCTTGACCCAGAGAAGAATGTTGAGTTGAGGAAAAG
>JBBPBS010001217.1:2005673-2020726 GCA_037974835.1 Cicer judaicum | reverse complement strand
GCTTATTCTTGTCCAATTAGGGTGTCTAACCTATCTTATGCATCCAATAGGTCGGTTTGTGTCATTGGATGAACAATTAGGTCATTTGTGTCCTCCCAACGATATTCTTGTCCAATTAGGGTTTCTAACCAATCTTGTGCATCCAATAGGTGTGTTTGTGTCATTGGATGAACATTTAGGTCATTTTCGTCCTCCCTAGGCTTATTCTTGTCCAATTAGGGTTTATAACCAAGCTTGTGCATTTAATACGTGTGTTTGTGTCATCGGATGGACATTTAGGTCATTTTCGTGTTCCTTAGGATTATTCATGTCCAATTAAGGTTTTTAACCAGTCTTGTGCATCCAATAGGTGTGTTTGTGTCATTGGATGAACATTTAGGTCGTTTTCGTCCTCCCTACACTTAATCATCTCCAATTAGGGTTTCTAACCAATCATGTACATCCAATAGGTGTGTTTGTGTCATTGGATGAACTTATAGGTCATTTTCATCGTCCCTACACTTAATAATGTCTAGTTAAGGTTTTTAACAAATCTTGTGCATCCAATAGTTGTGTTTGTGTCATTGGATGAACATTCATGTCATTTTCGTCCTCTCGAGGCTTATTCCTGTCCAATTAGGTTTTTTAACCAATCTTGTGCATCCAATAGTTGTGTTTCTGTCATTGGATGAACATTTAGGTCATTTGCGTCTTCCATAGGCTTATTCTTGTCCAATTAGGGTTTCTAACCAATCTTGTGAATCCAATAGGTTTGTCTCTGTCATTGGATGAACAATTATGTCATTTTCGTAATTCGTAGGCTTATTCTTGTCCAATTAGGGTTTCTAACCTATCTTGCGCATCCACTTGGTGGGTTTGTAACATCGGATAAACAATTAGGTCATTTTCGTCTTCCCTACGCTTATTCTTGTCCAATTAGGGTTTCTAACCAATCTTGTGCATCCAATAGGAGTGTTGTGTCATTGGATGAACATTTAGGTCTTTTTCGTCCTCTAGAGGCTTACTCTTGTCCATTTAGGGTTCCAAACCAAGCTTGTGCATTTAATACTTCTGTTTGTGTCATTTGGATGAACATTTAAGTCGTTTTCGTCTTCCCTAAGATTATACTTGTCCAATTAGGGTTTTAACCAGTCTTGTGCATCTAATAGGTGTGTTTGTGTCATTGGATGCACATTTAGGTTGTTTACATCCTCCCTCCACTTAATCATGTCCAATTAGGGTTTTTAACCAATCTTGTGCAGCCAATAGTTGTGTTTGAGTCATTGGTTGAACATTTAGGTCATTTTCGTCCTCAAGAGGCTTATTCTTGTCCAATTAGGGTTTCTAACCAATCTTGTGCATTTAATACGTGTGTTTGTGTCATTAAATAAACATTTAGCTCATTTTTGACCTCCCTAGGCTCATTCTTGTCCAATTAGGGTTTTAATCAATCTTGTGCATCCAATAGGTGTGTTTGTGTCATTGGATGAACATATAGGTCATTTTCATCCTCTCTAGGCTTATTCTTGTCCAATTAGGGTTTCTAACCAATCTAGTGCATCCAATAGGAGTGTTTGTGTCATTGGATAAAAATTATGTCATTTTCGTCCTCCCTAGGCTTATTCTTGTCCAATTAGGGTTTCTAACCAATCTTGTGCATCCAATAGGTGTGTTTGTGTCATTCGATGAATAATTAGGTCATTTTTGCCTTCCCTAGGCTTATTCTTGTCCAATTAAGGTTTCTAACCTATCTTATGCATCCAATAGGTGCGTTTGTGTCATTAGATGAACATTTAGGTCCTTATGTCCTCCCTACGCTTATTCTTGTCCAATTAGGGTGTCTAACCAATCTTGTGCATCCAATAGGTGTGTTTGTGTCACTAGATGAACATTTAGGTCATTTTTGTCATCCCTAAGCATATTCTTGTCCAATTAGGGTTATCAACCAATCTTGTGCATCGAATAAGTTCGTTTGTGTCATTGGATGAACAATTAGGTCATTTTCGTCCACCCGAGGCTTATTCTTGTCCAATTAGGGTTTCTAACCAATCTTGTGCATCCAATAGGTAAGTTTGTATCATTTGATGAACATTTATGTCATTTTCGTCCTCCCTACACATAATAATGTCTAGTTAAGGTTTTTAACCAATCTTGTGCAGCCAATAGTTGTGTTTGAGTCATTGGTTGAACATTTAGGTCATTTTCGTCCTCAAGAGGCTTATTCTTGTCCAATTAGGGTTTCTAACCAATCTTGTGCATTTAATACGTGTGTTTGTGTCATTGGATAAACATTTAGCTCATTTTCGACCTCCCTAGGCTTATTCTTGTCCAATTAGGGTTTCTAACCAATCTTGTGCATTTAATACGTGTGTTTGTGTCATTGGATAAACATTTAGCTTATTTTCGACCTGCCTAGGCTTATTCTTGTCTAATTAGGGTGTCTAACCTATCTTATGCATCCAATAAGTGGGTTTGTGTCATTGGATGAACAATTAGGTCATTTTTGTCCTCCCAATGCTTATTCTTGTCCAATTAGGGTTTCTAACCAATCTTGTGCACCCAATAGGTGTGTTTGTGTCATTGGATGAACATTTAGGTCATTTTCGTCCTCCCTAGGCTTATTCTTGTCCAATTAGGGTTTATAACCAAGCTTGTGCATTTAATACGTGTGTTTGTGTCATCGGATGGACATTTAGGTCATTTTCGTGTTCCTTAGGATTATTCATGTCCAATTAAGGTTTTTAACCAGTCTTGTGCATCCAATAGGTGTGTTTGTGTCATTGGATGAACATTTAGGTCGTTTTCGTCCTCCCTACACTTAATCATCTCCAATTAGGGTTTCTAACCAATCATGTACATCCAATAGGTGTGTTTGTGTCATTGGATGAACTTATAGGTCATTTTCATCCTCCCTACACTTAATAATGTCTAGTTAAGGTTTTTAACAAATCTTGTGCATCCAATAGTTGTGTTTGTGTCATTGGATGAACATTCATGTCATTTTCGTCCTCTCGAGGCTTATTCCTGTCCAATTAGGTTTTTTAACCAATCTTGTGCATCCAATAGTTGTGTTTCTGTCATTGGATGAACATTTAGGTCATTTGCGTCTTCCATAGGCTTATTCTTGTCCAATTAGGGTTTCTAACCAATCTTGTGAATCCAATAGGTTTGTCTCTGTCATTGGATGAACAATTATGTCATTTTCGTAATTCGTAGGCTTATTCTTGTCCAATTAGGGTTTCTAACCTATCTTGCGCATCCACTTGGTGGGTTTGTAACATCGGATAAACAATTAGGTCATTTTCGTCTTCCCTACGCTTATTCTTGTCCAATTAGGGTTTCTAACCAATCTTGTGCATCCAATAGGAGTGTTGTGTCATTGGATGAACATTTAGGTCTTTTTCGTCCTCTGGAGGCTTACTCTTGTCCATTTAGGGTTCCAAACCAAGCTTGTGCATTTAATACTTCTGTTTGTGTCATTTGGATGAACATTTAAGTCGTTTTCGTCTTCCCTAAGATTATACTTGTCCAATTAGGGTTTTAACCAGTCTTGTGCATCTAATAGGTGTGTTTGTGTCATTGGATGCACATTTAAGTCGTTTACATCCTCCCTCCACTTAATCATGTCCAATTAGGGTTTTTAACCAATCTTGTGCAGCCAATAGTTGTGTTTGAGTCATTGGTTGAACATTTTGGTCATTTTCGTCCTCAAGAGGCTTATTCTTGTCCAATTAGGGTTTCTAACCAATCTTGTGCATTTAATACGTGTGTTTGTGTCATTAAATAAACATTTAGCTCATTTTTGACCTCCCTAGGCTCATTCTTGTCCAATTAGGGTTTTAATCAATCTTGTGCATCCAATAGGTGTGTTTGTGTCATTGGATGAACTTTTAGGTCATTTTCGTCCTCCCTAGGCTTATTCTTGTCCAATTAGGGTTTCTAACCAATCTTGTGCATCCAATAGGTGTGTTTGTGTCATTCGATGAATAATTAGGTCATTTTTGCCTTCCCTAGGCTTATTCTTGTCCAATTAAGGTTTCTAACCTATCTTATGCATCCAATAGGTGCGTTTGTGTCATTAGATGAACATTTAGGTCCTTATGTCCTCCCTACGCTTATTCTTGTCCAATTAGGGTGTCTAACCAATCTTGTGCATCCAATAGGTGTGTTTGTGTCACTAGAAGAACATTTAGGTCATTTTTGTCATCCCTAAGCATATTCTTGTCCAATTAGGGTTATCAACCAATCTTGTGCATCGAATAAGTTCGTTTGTGTCATTGGATGAACAATTAGGTCATTTTCGTCCTCCCGAGGCTTATTCTTGTCCAATTAGGGTTTCTAACCAATCTTGTGCATCCAATAGGTAAGTTTGTATCATTCGATGAACATTTATGTCATTTTCGTCCTCCCTACACATAATAATGTCTAGTTAAGGTTTTTAACCAATCTTGTGCAGCCAATAGTGGTGTTTGAGTCATTGGTTGAACATTTAGGTCATTTTCGTCCTCAAGAGGCTTATTCTTGTCCAATTAGGGTTTCTAACCAATCTTGTGCATTTAATACGTGTGTTTGTGTCATTGGATAAACATTTAGCTCATTTTCGACCTCCCTAGGCTTATTCTTGTCCAATTAGGGTTTCTAACCAATCTTGTGCATTTAATACGTGTGTTTGTGTCATTGGATAAACATTTAGCTCATTTTCGACCTCCCTAGGCTTATTCTTGTCCAATTAGGGTTTCTAACCAATCTTGTGCATTTAATACGTGTGTTTGTGTCATTGGATAAACATTTAGCTTATTTTCGACCTGCCTAGGCTTATTCTTGTCTAATTAGGGTGTCTAACCTATCTTATGCATCCCATAAGTGGGTTTGTGTCATTGGATGAACAATTAGGTCATTTTTGTCCTCCCAACGCTTATTCTTGTCCAATTAGGGTTTCTAACCAATCTTGTGCACCCAATAGGTGTGTTTGTGTCATTGGATGAACATTTAGGTCATTTTCGTCCTCCCTAGGCTTATTCTTGTCCAATTAGGGTTTATAACCATGCTTGTGCATTTAATACGTGTGTTTGGGTCATTGGATGGACATTTAGGTCATTTTCGTGTTCCCTAGGATTATTCATGTCCAATTAGGGTTTTTAACCAGTCTCGTGCATCCAATAGGTGTGTTTGTGTCACTGGATGAACAATTAGGTCATTTTCGTCCTCCCTACACTTAATCATGTCCAATTAGGGTTTTTAACCAATCTTGTGCATCCAATAGGTGTGTTTGTGTCATTGGATGAATAATTAGGTCATTTTCATCCTCCCTACACTTAATAATGTCTAGTTAAGGTTTTTAACCAAGCTTGTGCATCCAATAGTTGTGTTTCTGTCATTGGATGAACATTTAGGTCATTTTCGTCTTCCATAGGCTTATTCTTGTCCAATTAGGGTTTCTAACCAATCTTGTGAATCCAATTGGTTTGTTTCTGTCATTGGAAGAACAATTATGTCATTTCCGTAATCCCTAGGCTTATTCTTGTCCAATTAGGGTTTCTAACCAATCTTGGGCATCCAATAGGTGTGTTTGTGTCATTGGATGAATAATTAGGTCATTTTCGTCTTCCCTAGGCTTATTCTTCTCCAATTAGGGTTTCTAACCTATCTTATGCATCCAATAGGTGCGTTTGTGTCATTGGATGAAAATCTTGGTCATTATGTCCTTCCTACGCTTATTCTTGTCCAATTAGGGTTTCTAACCAATCTTGTGCATCCAATAGGTGTGTTTGTGTTACTGGATGAACATTTAGGTCATTTTTCTCCTCCTTATGCTTATTCTTGTCCAATTAGGGTTTTGAACCAATCTTGTGGATCGAATAAGTTCGATTTTGTCATTGGATGAACAATTAGGTCATTTTCGTCCTCCCTACGCTTATTCTTGTCCAATTAGGGTTTCTAACAAATCTTGTGCATCCAATAGGTGTGTTTGTGTTATTGGATGAACAATTAGGTCATTTTCGTCCTCCCTAGGCTTATTCTTATCCAATTAGGGTTTCTAACCTATCTTATGCATCGAATAGGTGGGTTTGTGTCATTGGATGAATAAAGAGGTCATTTTCGTCCTCCCTACGCTTATTCTTGTCCAATTAGGGTTTCTAACCAAGCTTGTGCATTTAATACGTGTGTTTGTGTCATTGGATGAACAATTAGGTCATTTTCGTCCTCCCTACGCTTATTCTTGTCCAATTAGGGTTTCTAACCAATCTTGTGAACCCAATAGGTGTGTTTGTGTCATTGGATGAATAATTAGGTCATTTTCGTCCTCCCTAGGGTTATTCTTATCCAATTAGGGTTTCTAACCTATCTTATGCATCCAATACCTGGGTTTATTCTTACCCAATTAGGGTTTTTAACCAATCTTGGGCATCCCATAGGTGGGTTTGTGTAATTGGATGAACATTTAGTTCGTTTTCGTCCTCTCTACACTTAATCATGTCCAATTAGGGTTTTTAACCAATCTTGTGCATCCAATAGTTGTGTTTGAGTGGTTGTTTGAACATTTAGGTCATTTTCGTCCTCCCGAGGCTTATTCTTGTCCAATTAGGGTTTCTAAGCAATCTTGTGCGTTTAATACGTGTGTTTGTGTCATTGGATGAACATTTAGCTCATTTTCGTCCTCCCTAGGCTTATTCTTATCCAATTAGGGTTTCTAACCTATTTTATGTATCCAATAGGTGGGTTTGTGTCATTGGATGAACAATTAGGTCATTTTCGTCCTCCCTACGCTTATTCTTGTCCAAATAGGGTTTCTAACCAAGCTTGTGCATCCAATAGGAGTGTTTGTGTCATTGGATGAACAATTATGTCTTTTTCGTCCTCCCTAGGCTTATGCTTGTCCAATTAGTGTTTCTAACCAAAATTGTGCATCCAATAGGTGTGGTTGTGTCATTGGATGAACATTTAGGTCATTTTCGTCCTCCTGAAGCCTATTCTTCTCCAATTAGGGTTTCTAACCAATCTTGTGCGTTTAATACGTGTCTCTGTGTCATTGGATGAACATTTAGGTCATTTTCGTCTTCCCTGGGTTTATTCTTGCCCAATTAGGGTTTTTAACCAATCTTGTGCATCCCATAGGTGGGTTTGTGTCATTGGATGAACATTTAGGTCGTTTTCGTCCTCTCTACACTTAATCATGTCCAATTAGGGTTTTTAACCAATCTTGTGCATCCAATAGTTGTGTTTGAGTCGTTGTTTGAACATTTAGGTCATTTTCGTCCTCCCGAGGCTTATTCTTGTCCAATTAGGGTTTCTAACCAATCTTGTGCGTTTAATACATGTGTTTGTGTCATTGGTTGAACATTTAGCTCATTTTCGACCTCTCGAGGATTATTCTTGTCCAATTAGGGTTTCTAACCAATCTTGTACATCCAATAGGTGTGTTTGTGTCATTGGATGAACAATTAGGTCATTTTCATCCTCCCTAGGCTTATTCTTTACCAATTAGAGTTTCTAACCAATCTTGTCCATCCAATAGGTGTGTTTGTGTCATTGGATGAACAATTACGTTATATTCGTCCTCCCTAGGCTTATTCTTGTCCAATTAGGGTTTCTAACCAATCTTGTGCATCCAATAGGTGGGTTTGTGTCATTGGATTTCTATTTAGGTCATTTTCGTCCTCCTTTGGCTTATTATTGTCCAATTAGGGTTTTCAACCAATCTTGTCCATCGAATAATTTCGATTTTGTCATTGGATGAACAATTAGGTCATTTTCGTCCTCCCTAGGCATATTCTCATCCAATCAGGGTTTCTAACCTATTTTATGTATCCAATAGGTGGGTTTGTGTCATTGGATGAACAATTAGGTCATTTTCGTCCTCCCTACCCTTATTCTTGTCCAAATAGGGTTTCTAACCAATCTTGTGCATCCAATAGGAGTGTTTGTGTCATTGGATGAACAATTATGTCTTTTTCGTCCTCCCTAGGCTTATGCTTATCCAATTATTGTTTCTAACCAAAATTGTGCATCCAATAGGTGAGGTTGTGTCATTGGATGAACATTTAGGTCATTTTCGTCCTCCTAAATCCTATTCTTGTCCAATTAGGGTTTCTAACCAATCTTGTGCGTTTAATACGTGTCTTTGTGTCATTGGATGACCATTTAGGTCATTTTCATCTTCCCTGGGTTTATTCTTGCCGAATTAAGGTTTTTAACCAATCTTGTGCATCCCATAGGTGGGTTTGTGTCATTGGATGAACATTTAGGTCATTTTCGTCCTCTCTACACTTAATCATGTCCAATTAGGGTTTTTAACCAATCTTGTGCATCCAATAGTTGTGTTTGAGTCGTTGTTTGAAAATTTAGGTCATTTTCGTCCTCCCGAGGTTTATTCTTGTCCAATTAGGGTTTGTAACCAATCTTGTGCGTTTAATACGTGTGTTTGTGTCATTGGATGAACATTTAGCTCATTTTGGACCTCTCTAGGATTATTCTTGTCCAATTAGGGTTTCTAACTAATCTTGTACATCCAATAGGTGTGTTTGTGTCATTGGATGAACAATTAGGTCATTTTCATCCTACCTAGGCTTATTCTTTACCAATTAGAGTTTCTAACCAATCTTGTCCATCCAATACGTGTGTTTGTGTCATTGGATGAACAATGATGTTATATTCGTCCTCCCTAGGCTTATTCTTGTCCAGTTAAGGTTTCTAACCAATCTTATGCATCCAATAGGTGGGTTTGTGTCATTGGATTTCTATTTAGGTCATTTTCGTCCTCCCTAGGCTCATTCTTGTCCAATCAGGGTTTCTAACCAAGCTTGTGCATTTAATACGTGTGTTTGTGTCATTGGATGAATACTTCTGTTTGTGTCATTTGGATGAACATTTAAGTCGTTTTCGTCTTCCCTAAGATTATACTTGTCCAATTAGGGTTTTAACCAGTCTTGTGCATCTAATAGGTGTGTTTGTGTCATTGGATGCACATTTAGGTCGTTTACGTCCTCCCTCCACTTAATCATGTCCAATTAGGGTTTTTAACCAATCTTGTGCACCCAATAGTTGTGTTTGAGTCATTGGTTGAACATTTAGGTCATTTTCGTCCTCAAGAGGCTTATTCTTGTCCAATTAGGGTTTCTAACCAATCTTGTGCATTTAATACGTGTGTTTGTGTCATTAAATAAACATTTAGCTCATTTTTGCCCTCCCTAGGCTCATTCTTGTCCAATTAGGGTTTTAATCAATCTTGTGCATCCAATAGGTGTGTTTGTGTCATTGGATGAACATATAGGTCATTTTCATCCTCTCTAGGCTTATTCTTGTCCAATTAGGGTTTCTAACCAATCTAGTGCATCCAATAGGAGTGTTTGTGTCATTGGATAAAAATTATGTCATTTTCGTCCTCCCTAGGCTTATTCTTGTCCAATTAGGGTTTCTAACCAATCTTGTGCATCCAATAGGTGTGTTTGTGTCATTCGATGAATAATTAGGTCATTTTTGCCTTCCCTAGGCTTATTCTTGTCCAATTAAGGTTTCTAACCTATCTTATGCATCCAATAGGTGCGTTTGTGTCATTAGATGAACATTTAGGTCCTTATGTCCTCCCTACGCTTATTCTTGTCCAATTAGGGTGTCTAACCAATCTTGTGCATCCAATAGGTGTGTTTGTGTCACTAGAAGAACATTTAGGTCATTTTTGTCATTCCTAAGCATATTCTTGTCCAATTAGGGTTATCAACCAATCTTGTGCATCGAATAAGTTCGTTTGTGTCATTGGATGAACAATTAGGTCATTTTCGTCCTCCCGAGGCTTATTCTTGTCCAATTAGGGTTTCTAACCAATCTTGTGCATCCAATAGGTAAGTATGTATCATTCGATGAACATTTATGTCATTTTCGTCCTCCCTACACATAATAATGTCTAGTTAAGGTTTTTAACCAATCTTGTGCAGCCAATAGTTGTGTTTGAGTCATTGGTTGAACCTTTAGGTCATTTTCGTCCTCAAGAGGCTTATTCTTGTCCAATTAGGGTTTCTAACCAATCTTGTGCATTTAATACGTGTGTTTGTGTCATTGGATAAACATTTAGCTCATTTTCGACCTCCCTAGGCTTATTCTTGTCCAATTAGGGTTTCTAACCAATCTTGTGCATTTAATACGTGTGTTTGTGTCATTGGATAAACATTTAGCTTATTTTCGACCTGCCTAGGCTTATTCTTGTCTAATTAGGGTGTCTAACCTATCTTATGCATCCAATAAGTGGGTTTGTGTCATTGGATGAACAATTAGGTCATTTTTGTCCTCCCAACGCTTATTCTTGTCCAATTAGGGTTTCTAACCAATCTTGTGCACCCAATAGGTGTGTTTGTGTCATTGGATGAACATTTAGGTCATTTTCGTCCTCCCTAGGCTTATTCTTGTCCAATTAGGGTTTATAACCATGCTTGTGCATTTAATACGTGTGTTTGGGTCATTGGATGGACATTTAGGTCATTTTCGTGTTCCCTAGGATTATTCATGTCCAATTAGGGTTTTTAACCAGTCTCGTGCATCCAATAGGTGTGTTTGTGTCACTGGATGAACAATTAGGTCATTTTCGTCTTCCCTAAGCTTATTCTTGTCCAATTAGGGTGTCTAACCTATCTTATGCATCCAATAGGTCGGTTTGTGTCATTGGATGAACAATTAGGTCATTTGTGTCCTCCCAACGATATTCTTGTCCAATTAGGGTTTCTAACCAATCTTGTGCATCCAATAGGTGTGTTTGTGTCATTGGATGAACATTTAGGTCATTTTCGTCCTCCCTAGGCTTATTCTTGTCCAATTAGGGTTTATAACCAAGCTTGTGCATTTAATACGTGTGTTTGTGTCATCGGATGGACATTTAGGTCATTTTCGTGTTCCTTAGGCTTATTCAGGTCCAATTAAGGTTTTTAACCAGTCTTGTGCATCCAATAGGTGTGTTTGTGTCATTGGATGAACATTTAGGTCGTTTTCGTCCTCCCTACACTTAATCATCTCCAATTAGGGTTTCTAACCAATCATGTACATCCAATAGGTGTGTTTGTGTCATTGGATGAACTTATAGGTCATTTTCATCCTCCCTACACTTAATAATGTCTAGTTAAGGTTTTTAACAAATCTTGTGCATCCAATAGTTGTGTTTGTGTCATTGGATGAACATTCAGGTCATTTTCGTCCTCTCGAGGCTTATTCCTGTCCAATTAGGTTTTTTAACCAATCTTGTGCATCCAATAGTTGTGTTTCTGTCATTGGATGAACATTTAGGTCATTTGCGTCTTCCATAGGCTTATTCTTGTCCAATTAGGGTTTCTAACCAATCTTGTGAATCCAATAGGTTTGTCTCTGTCATTGGATGAACAATTATGTCATTTTCGTAATTCGTAGGCTTATTCTTGTCCAATTAGGGTTTCTAACCTATCTTGCGCATCTACTTGGTGGGTTTGTAACATCGGATAAACAATTAGGTCATTTTCGTCTTCCCTACGCTTATTCTTGTCCAATTAGGGTTTCTAACCAATCTTGTGCATCCAATAGGAGTGTTGTGTCATTGGATGAACATTTAGGTCTTTTTCGTCCTCTGGAGGCTTACTCTTGTCCATTTAGGGTTCCAAACCAAGCTTGTGCATTTAATACTTCTGTTTGTGTCATTTGGATGAACATTTAAGTCGTTTTCGTCTTCCCTAAGATTATACTTGTCCAATTAGGGTTTTAACCAGTCTTGTGCATCTAATAGGTGTGTTTGTGTCATTGGATGCACATTTAGGTCGTTTACATCCTCCCTCCACTTAATCATGTCCAATTAGGGTTTTTAACCAATCTTGTGCAGCCAATAGTTGTGTTTGAGTCATTGGTTGAACATTTAGGTCATTTTCGTCCTCAAGAGGCTTATTCTTGTCCAATTAGGGTTTCTAACCAATCTTGTGCATTTAATACGTGTGTTTGTGTCATTAAATAAACATTTAGCTCATTTTTGACCTCCCTAGGCTCATTCTTGTCCAATTAGGGTTTTAATCAATCTTGTGCATCCAATAGGTGTGTTTGTGTCATTGGATGAACATATAGGTCATTTTCATCCTGTCTAGGCTTATTCTTGTCCAATTAGGGTTTCTAACCAATCTAGTGCATCCAATAGGAGTGTTTGTGTCATTGGATAAAAATTATGTCATTTTCGTCCTCCCTAGGCTTATTCTTGTCCAATTAGGGTTTCTAACCAATCTTGTGCATCCAATAGGTGTGTTTGTGTCATTCGATGAATAATTAGGTCATTTTTGCCTTCCCTAGGCTTATTCTTGTCCAATTAAGGTTTCTAACCTATCTTATGCATCCAATAGGTGCGTTTGTGTCATTAGATGAACATTTAGGTCCTTATGTCCTCCCTACGCTTATTCTTGTCCAATTAGGGTGTCTAACCAATCTTGTGCATCCAATAGGTGTGTTTGTGTCACTAGATGAACATTTAGGTCATTTTTGTCATCCCTAAGCATATTCTTGTCCAATTAGGGTTATCAACCAATCTTGTGCATCGAATAAGTTCGTTTGTGTCATTGGATGAACAATTAGGTCATTTTCGTCCACCCGAGGCTTATTCTTGTCCAATTAGGGTTTCTAACCAATCTTGTGCATCCAATAGGTAAGTTTGTATCATTCGATGAACATTTATGTCATTTTCGTCCTCCCTACACATAATAATGTCTAGTTAAGGTTTTTAACCAATCTTGTGCAGCCAATAGTTGTGTTTGAGTCATTGGTTGAACATTTAGGTCATTTTCGTCCTCAAGAGGCTTATTCTTGTCCAATTAGGGTTTCTAACCAATCTTGTGCATTTAATACGTGTGTTTGTGTCATTGGATAAACATTTAGCTCATTTTCGACCTCCCTAGGCTTATTCTTGTCCAATTAGGGTTTCTAACCAATCTTGTGCATTTAATACGTGTGTTTGTGTCATTGGATAAACATTTAGCTTATTTTCGACCTGCCTAGGCTTATTCTTGTCTAATTAGGGTGTCTAACCTATCTTATGCATCCAATAAGTGGGTTTGTGTCATTGGATGAACAATTAGGTCATTTTTGTCCTCCCAATGCTTATTCTTGTCCAATTAGGGTTTCTAACCAATCTTGTGCACCCAATAGGTGTGTTTGTGTCATTGGATGAACATTTAGGTCATTTTCGTCCTCCCTAGGCTTATTCTTGTCCAATTAGGGTTTATAACCAAGCTTGTGCATTTAATACGTGTGTTTGTGTCATCGGATGGACATTTAGGTCATTTTCGTGTTCCTTAGGATTATTCATGTCCAATTAAGGTTTTTAACCAGTCTTGTGCATCCAATAGGTGTGTTTGTGTCATTGGATGAACATTTAGGTCGTTTTCGTCCTCCCTACACTTAATCATCTCCAATTAGGGTTTCTAACCAATCATGTACATCCAATAGGTGTGTTTGTGTCATTGGATGAACTTATAGGTCATTTTCATCCTCCCTACACTTAATAATGTCTAGTTAAGGTTTTTAACAAATCTTGTGCATCCAATAGTTGTGTTTGTGTCATTGGATGAACATTCATGTCATTTTCGTCCTCTCGAGGCTTATTCCTGTCCAATTAGGTTTTTTAACCAATCTTGTGCATCCAATAGTTGTGTTTCTGTCATTGGATGAACATTTAGGTCATTTGCGTCTTCCATAGGCTTATTCTTGTCCAATTAGGGTTTCTAACCAATCTTGTGAATCCAATAGGTTTGTCTCTGTCATTGGATGAACAATTATGTCATTTTCGTAATTCGTAGGCTTATTCTTGTCCAATTAGGGTTTCTAACCTATCTTGCGCATCCACTTGGTGGGTTTGTAACATCGGATAAACAATTAGGTCATTTTCGTCTTTCCTACGCTTATTCTTGTCCAATTAGGGTTTCTAACCAATCTTGTGCATCCAATAGGAGTGTTGTGTCATTGGATGAACATTTAGGTCTTTTTCGTCCTTTGGAGGCTTACTCTTGTCCATTTAGGGTTCCAAACCAAGCTTGTGCATTTAATACTTCTGTTTGTGTCATTTGGATGAACATTTAAGTCGTTTTCGTCTTCCCTAAGATTATACTTGTCCAATTAGGGTTTTAACCAGTCTTGTGCATCTAATAGGTGTGTTTGTGTCATTGGATGCACATTTAGGTCGTTTACATCCTCCCTCCACTTAATCATGTCCAATTAGGGTTTTTAACCAATCTTGTGCAGCCAATAGTTGTGTTTGAGTCATTGGTTGAACATTTAGGTCATTTTCGTCCTCAAGAGGCTTATTCTTGTCCAATTAGGGTTTCTAACCAATCTTGTGCATTTAATACGTGTGTTTGTGTCATTAAATAAACATTTAGCTCATTTTTGACCTCCCTAGGCTCATTCTTGTCCAATTAGGGTTTTAATCAATCTTGTGCATCCAATAGGTGTGTTTGTGTCATTGGATGAACAATTAGGTCATTTTCATCCTCTCTAGGCTTATTCTTGTCCAATTAGAGTTTCTAACCAATCTAGTGCATCCAATAGGAGTGTTTGTGTCATTGGATAAACAATTATGTCATTTTCGTCATCCCTAGGCTTATTCTTGTCCAATTAGGGTTTCTAACCAATCTTGTGTATCCAATAGGTGTGTTTGTGTCATTCGATGAATAATTAGGTCATTTTTGCCTTCCCTAGGCTTATTCTTGTCCAATTAAGGTTTCTAACATATCTTATGCATCCAATAGGTGCGTTAGTGTCATTAGATGAACATTTAGGTTCTTATGTCCTCCCTACGCTTATTCTTGTCCAATTAGGGTGTCTAACCAATCTTGTGCATCCAATAGGTCTGTTTGTGTCACTAGATGAACATTTAGGTCATTTTTGTCATCCCTAAGCATATTCTTGTCCAATTAGGGTTATCAACCAATCTTGTGCATCGAATAAGTTCGTTTGTGTCATTGGATGAACAATTAGGTCATTTTCGTCCTCCCGAGGCTTATTCTTGTCCAATTAGGGTTTCTAACCAATCTTGTGCATCCAATAGGTAAGTTTGTATCATTCGATGAACATTTATGTCATTTTCGTCC
>JBBPBS010001217.1:1984177-2000479 GCA_037974835.1 Cicer judaicum | reverse complement strand
ATTGGATGAATAATTAGGTCATTTTCGTCTTCCCTAGGCTTAGTTTTGTCCAATTAGGGTTTCTAACCTATCTTATGCATCCGATAGGTGAGTTTGTGTCATCGGATGAACAATTAGGTCATTTTCGTCCTCCCTACGCTTATTCTTGTCCAATTAGGGTTTCTAACCTGTCTTGTGCATCCAATAGGAGTGTTTGCGCCATTAGATGAACAATTATGTCATTTTCGTCTTACTGAGGCTTATTCTTGTCCAATTAGGGTTTCTAACCAATCTTGTGCATCCAGTAGGTGGGTTTGTGTCATTGGCTGAACATTTAGGTCATTTTCGTCCTCACTACACTTAATCATGTCCAATTAGGATTTTTAACAAATCTTGTGCATCCAATAGTTGTGATTGTGTCGTTGGATGAACATTTAGGTTATTTTCGTCCACCCGAGGGTTATTCTTGTCCAATTAGGGTTTCTATTCAATCTTGTGCGTTTAATACGTGTGTTTGTATCATTGGATGAACAATTAGGTCATTTTCGTCTTCCATAGGCTTATTCTTGTCCAATTATGTTTTCTAACCGATCATGGGCATCTAATAGGAGTGTTTGTGTCATTGGATGAACAATTATGTCATTTTCGTCCTCCCTAGGCTTATTCTTGTCCAATTAGGGTTTCTAACAAAAATTGTGCATCCAATAGGTGTGTTTGTGTCATTGGATGAATATTTAGGTCATTTTCGTCCACCCTAGGCTTATTCTTGTCCAATTAGGGTTTCTAACCAATCTTGTGCAACCAATAGGTGTGTTTGTGAAATTGGATGAATAATTAGGTCATTTTCGTCTTCCCTAGGCTTAGTCTTGTCCAATTAGGGTTTCTAACCTATCTTATGCATCCAATAGGTGGGTTTGTGTCATCGGATGAACAATTACGTCATTTTCGTCCTCGCTACGCTTATTCTTGTCCAATTAAGGTTTCTAACCAGTCTTGTACATCCAATAGGAGTGTTTGCGCCATTAGATGAACAATTATGTCTTTTTTGTCTTACTCAGGCTTATTCTTGTCCAATTAGGGTTTCTATCCAATCTTGTGCAACCAATAGGTGTGTTTGTATCATTGGATGAACAATTAGGTCATTTATGTCCTCCCTAGGCTTATTCATTTCCAATTAGGATTTGTGACCTATCTTGTGCGTCCAATAGGGTGGTTTGTGTCATTGGATAGACAATTTGGTCATTTTCGTCGTCCCTAGGCTTATTCTTGTGCAATTAGGGTTTCTAACCAATCTTGTGCATCCAATAGGAGTGTTTGTGAAATTGGATGAACAATTATGTCATTTTCGTCCTCCCTAGGCTTATCCTTGTCAAATTAGGGTTTCTAACCAATCTTGTGCATCCAATTGGTGTGGTTGTGTCAATGGATGATCATTTAGGTCATTTTCGTCTTACCGAGGCTTATTCTTGTCCAATTAGGGTTTCTAACCTATCTTATGCATCCAATAGGTGGGTTTGTGTCATCGGATGAACAATTACGTCATTTTTGTCCTCCCTACGCTTATTCTTGTCCAATTAAGGTTTCTAACCAGTCTTGTACATCCAATAGGAGTGTTTGCGCCATTAGATGAACAATTATGTCATTTTTGTCTTACTGAGGCTTATTGTTGTCCAATTAGGGTTTCTAACCAATCTTGTGCATCTAGTAAGTGGGTTTGTGTCATCGGATGAACAATTAGGTCATTTTCATCCTCACTACACTTAATCATGTCCAATTAGGATTTTTAACCAATCTTGTGCATCCAATAGTTGTGATTGTGTCATTGGATGAACATTTAGGTCATTTTCGTCCACCCTACGCTTATTCTTGTCCAATTAGGGTTTCTAACCAATCTTGTGCCACCAATAGGTGTGTTTGTGAAAGTGGATGAATAATTAGGTCATTTTCGTCTTCCCTAGGCTTAGTTTTGTCCAATTAGGGTTTCTAACCTATCTTATGCATCCGATAGGTGAGTTTGTGTCATCGGATGAACAATTAGGTCATTTTCGTCCTCCCTACGCTTATTCTTGTCCAATTAGGGTTTCTAACCTGTCTTGTGCATCCAATAGGAGTGTTTGCGCCATTAGATGAACAATTATGTCATTTTCGTCTTACTGAGGCTTATTCTTGTCCAATTAGGGTTTCTAACCAATCTTGTGCATCCAGTAGGTGGGTTTGTGTCATTGGCTGAACATTTAGGTCATTTTCGTCCTCACTACACTTAATCATGTCCAATTAGGATTTTTAACAAATCTTGTGCATCCAATAGTTGTGATTGTGTCATTGGATGAACATTTAGGTTATTTTCGTCCACCCGAGGGTTATTCTTGTCCAATTAGGGTTTCTATCCAATCTTGTGCATTTAATACGTGTGTTTGTGTCATTGGATTAACATTTAGCTCATTTTCGACCTCCCTAGGCTTATTCTTGTCCAATTAGGGTTTCTAGCCAATCTTGTGCATCCAATAAGTGTGTTTGTGTCATTGGATGAATAATTAGGTCATTTTCGTCCTCCCTAGGCTTATTCTTGTCCAATTAGGGTTTCTAACCAATCTTGTGCATCCCATAGGTGTGTTTGTGTCATTGGATGAATAATTAGGTCATTTTCGTCTTCCCTAGGCTTATTCTTGTCCAAATAGGGTTTCTAACCTATCTTGTGCATCCAATAGGTGGGTTTGTGTCATTGGATGAACAATTAGGTCATTTTCATACTCCCTACGCTTATTCTTGTCCAATTAGGGTTTCTAACCAATCTTGTGCATCCAATAGGTGTGTTTGTGTCATTGGATGAACATTGAGGTCCTTTTCGTCCTCCCTACGCTTATCCTTGTCCAATTTGGGTTTCTAACCAATCTTTGTGCATTTAATACGTGGGTTTGTGTCATTGGATGAACAATTAGGTCATTTTCGACCTCCCTAGGCTTATTCTTGTCCAATTAGGGTTTCTAACCAATCTTGTGCATCCAATAGGTGTGTTTGTGTCATTGGATGAACAATTAGGTCATTTTCCTCCTCCCTACGCTTATTCTTTTCCAATTAGGGTTTCTAACCTATCTTCTGCATCCAATAGGAGTGTTTGTGTGATTGGATGAATAATTAGGTCATTTTCGTCCTCCCTACGCTTATTCTTGTCCAATTAGATATTGTAACCAATCTTATGCATCCAATAGGTGTGTTTGTGTCATTGGATGAACAATTAGGTCATTTTCGTTCTCCCTACGCTAATTCTTGTCCAATTAGGGTTTCTAACCTATCTTGTGCATCCAATAGGTGGGTTTGTGTCATTGGATGAATAATTAGGTCATTTTCGTCTTCCCTAGGCTTATCCTTGTCCAATTAGGGTTTCTAACCAAACTTGTGCATCCAATAGGTGTGTTTGTGTCATTGGATGAACAATTAGGTCATTTTCGTCCTCCCTACGCTTATTCTTGTCCAATTAGGGTTCCTAAACAATCTTGTGCATTCAATAGGTGTGTATGTGTCATTGGATGAACAATTAGGTCATTTTCATCCTTCCTAGGCTTATTCTTGTCCAATTAGGGTTTCTAACCAATCTTATTCATCCAATAGGAGTGTTTGTGTCATTGGATGAACAATTATATCATTTTCGTCCTCCCTAGGCTTATTCTTGTCCAATTAGATGTTGTAACCAATCTTATGCATGCAATAGGTGTGTTTGTGTCATTGGATGAATAATTAGGTCATTTTCGTCCTCCTTAGGCTTATTCTTGTCCAATTAGGGTTTCTAACCTATCTTATGCATCCAATAGGTGGGTGTGTGTCATTGGATGAACAATTAGGTCATTTTCGTTCTCCCTACGCTTTAATCTTGTCCAATTAGGGTTTTTAACCAATCTTGTGCATCCAAGAGGTGTGTTTGCGTCATTGGATGAACAATTAGGTCATTTTCATCCTCCCTAGACTTATTCTTGTCCTAGTTGGGTTTCTAACCAATGTTGTGCATGCAATAGGTGTGTTTGTGTCATTGGATGAATAATTAGGTCATTTTCGTCCTCCTTAGGCTTATTCTTGTCCAATTAGGGTTTCTAACCAATCTTGTGCATCCCATAGGTGTGTTTGTGTCATTGGATGAATAATTAGGTCATTTTCGTCTTCCCTAGGCTTATTCTTGTCCAAATAGGGTTTCTAACCTATCTTGTGCATCCAATAGGTGGGTTTGTGTCATTGGATGAACAATTAGGTCATTTTCATACTCCCTACGCTTATTCTTGTCCAATTAGGGTTTCTAACCAATCTTGTGCATCCAATAGGTGTGTTTGTGTCATTGGATGAACATTGAGGTCCTTTTCGTCCTCCCTACGCTTATCCTTGTCCAATTTGGGTTTCTAACCAATCTTTGTGCATTTAATACGTGGGTTTGTGTCATTGGATGAACAATTAGGTCATTTTCGACCTCCCTAGGCTTATTCTTGTCCAATTAGGGTTTCTAACCAATCTTGTGCATCCCATAGGTGTGTTTGTGTCATTGGATGAATAATTAGGTCATTTTCGTCTTCCCTAGGCTTATTCTTGTCCAAATAGGGTTTCTAACCTATCTTATGCATCCAATAGGTGGGTTTGTGTCATTGGATGAACAATTAGGTCATTTTCATACTCCCTACGCTTATTCTTGTCCAATTAGGGTTTCTAACCAATCTTGTGCATCCAATAGGTGTGTTTGTGTCATTGGATGAACATTGAGGTCCTTTTCGTCCTCCCTACGCTTATCCATGTCCAATTTGGGTTTCTAACCAATCTTTGTGCATTTAATACGTGTGTTTGTGTCATTAGATTAACATTTAGCTCATTTTTGACCTCCCTAGGCTTATACTTGTCCAATTAGGGTTTCTAACCAATCTTGTTCATCCAATAGGTGTGTTTGTGTCATTGGATGAATAATTAGGTCATTTTCGTCTTCCCTAGGCTTATTCTTGTCCAATTAGGGTTTCTAACCTGTCTTATGCATCCAATAGGTGGGTTTGTGTCATTGGATGAACAATTAGGTCATTTTCGTCCTCCCTACGCTTATTCTTGTCCAATTAGGGTTTCTAACTAATCTTGTGCATCCAATAGGTGTGTTTGTGTCATAGGATGAACATTTAGGTCATTTTCGTCCTCCCTTCGCTTATTCTCGTCCAATTAGGGTTTCTAACCAATCTTGTGCACCGAATAGGTGTGTTTGTGTCATTGGATGAATAATTAGGTCATTTTCGTCTTCCCTAGACTTATTCTTGTCCAATTAGGGTTTCTAACCTATCTTATGCATCCAATAGGTGGGTTTGTGTCAATGGATGAACAATTAGGTCATTTTCGTCCTCCCTAGGCTTATTCTTGTCCAATTAGGGTTTCTAACCAATCTTGTGCATCCAATAGGTGTGTTTGTGTCATTAGATGAATAATTAGGTTATTTTCGTCTTCCCTAGGCTTATTCTTGTCCAGTTAGGGTTTCTAACCAATCTTGTGCATCCAATAGGTGTGTTTGCGTCATTGGATGAACAATTAGGTCATTTTCGTCCTCCCTAGGCTGATTCTTGTCCAATTAGGGTTTCTAACCTATCTTATGGGTCCAATAGGTGGGTTTGTGTCATTGGATGAACAATTAGGTCATTTTCGTCCTCCCTAGGCTTATTCTTGTCCTAGTTGGGTTTCTAACCAATCTTGTGCGTTTAATACGTGTGTTTGTGTCATTGGATTAACATTTAGATCATTTTCGACCTCCCTAGGCTTATTCTTGTTCAATTAGGGTTTCTAACCAATCTTGTTCATCCAATAGAAGCGTTTGTGTCATTGGATGAACAATTATGTCATTTTCGTCTTCCCTAGGCTTATTCTTGTCCAATTAGTGTTTCTCACCAATCTTGTGCATGCAATAGGTATGTTTGTGTCAATGGATGAACATTTAGGTCATTTTCGTCCTCCCTAGCCTTATTCTTGTCCAATTAGGGTTTCTAACCAATCTTGGGCATCCAATAGGTGTGTTTGAGTCATTGGAAGAATAATTATGTCATTTTCGTCTTCCCTAGGCTTATTGTTGTCCAATTAGGGTTTCTAACCAATCTTTGTGCATTTAATAGGTGTGTTTGCGTAATTGGATGGATGATTAGGTCATCTTCGTCCTCCCTAGGCTGATTCTTGTCCAACTAGGGTTTCTAACCTATCTTATGCATCCAATAGGTGTGTTTGTGTCATCGGATGAATAATTAGGTCATTTTCGTCCTCCCTAGGCTTATTTTTGTCCAATTAGGGTTTCTAACCAATCTTGTGCATCCCAGAGGTGTGTTTGTGTCATTGGATTTACATTTAGCTTATTTTCGACCTCCCTAGGCTTATTCTTGTCCAATTAGGGTTTCTAACCAATCTTGTGCATCCAATAGGTGTGTTTGTGTCATTGGATGAACATTTAGGTCCTTTTCGTCCTCCCTACACTTATTCTTGTCCAATTTGGGTTTCTAACCAATCTTTGTGCATTTAATACGTGTGTTTGTGTCATTGGATTAACATTTAGCTCATTTTCGACCTCCCTAGGCTTATTCTTGTCCAGTTAGGGTTTCTCACCAATCTTGTGCATCCAATAAGTGTGTTTGTGTCATTGGATGAATAATTAGGTCATTTTCGTCCTCCCTAGGCTTATTCTTGTCCAATTAGGGTTTCTAACCAATCTTGTGCATCCCATAGGTGTGTTTGTGTCATTGGATGAATAATTAGGTCATTTTCGTCTTCCCTAGGCTTATTCTTGTCCAAATAGGGTTTCTAACCTATCTTGTGCATCCAATAGGTGGGTTTGTGTCATTGGATGAACTATTAGGTCATTTTCATACTCCCTACGCTTATTCTTGTCCAATTAGGGTTTCTAACCAATCTTGTGTATCCAATAGGTGTGTTTGTGTCATTGGATGAACATTGAGGTCCTTTTCGTCCTCCCTACGCTTATCCTTGTCCAATTTGGGTTTCTAACCAATCTTTGTGCATTTAATACGTGGGTTTGTGTCATTGGATGAACAATTAGGTCATTTTCGACCTCCCTAGGCTTATTCTTGTCCAATTAGGGTTTCTAACCAATCTTGTGCATCCAATAGGTGTGTTTGTGTCATTGGATGAACAATTAGGTCATTTTCCTCCTCCCTACGCTTATTCTTTTCCAATTAGGGTTTCTAACCTATCTTCTGCATCCAATAGGAGTGTTTGTGTGATTGGATGAATAATTAGGTCATTTTCGTCCTCCCTACGCTTATTCTTGTCCAATTAGATATTGTAACCAATCTTATGCATCCAATAGGTGTGTTTGTGTCATTGGATGAACAATTAGGTCATTTTCGTTCTCCCTACGCTAATTCTTGTCCAATTAGGGTTTCTAACCTATCTTGTGCATCCAATAGGTGGGTTTGTGTCATTGGATGAATAATTAGGTCATTTTCGTCTTCCCTAGGCTTATCCTTGTCCAATTAGGGTTTCTAACCAAACTTGTGCATCCAATAGGTGTGTTTGTGTCATTGGATGAACAATTAGGTCATTTTCGTCCTCCCTACGCTTATTCTTGTCCAATTAGGGTTCCTAAACAATCTTGTGCATTCAATAGGTGTGTATGTGTCATTGGATGAACAATTAGGTCATTTTCATCCTTCCTAGGCTTATTCTTGTCCAATTAGGGTTTCTAACCAATCTTATTCATCCAATAGGAGTGTTTGTGTCATTGGATGAACAATTATATCATTTTCGTCCTCCCTAGGCTTATTCTTGTCCAATTAGATGTTGTAACCAATCTTATGCATGCAATAGGTGTGTTTGTGTCATTGGATGAATAATTAGGTCATTTTCGTCCTCCTTAGGCTTATTCTTGTCCAATTAGGGTTTCTAACCTATCTTATGCATCCAATAGGTGGGTGTGTGTCATTGGATGAACAATTAGGTCATTTTCGTTCTCCCTACGCTTTAATCTTGTCCAATTAGGGTTTTTAACCAATCTTGTGCATCCAAGAGGTGTGTTTGCGTCATTGGCTGAACAATTAGGTCATTTTCATCCTCCCTAGACTTATTCTTGTCCTAGTTGGGTTTCTAACCAATGTTGTGCATGCAATAGGTGTGTTTGTGTCATTGGATGAATAATTAGGTCATTTTCGTCCTCCCTAGGCTTATTCTTGTCCAATTAGGGTTTCTAACCAATCTTGTTCATCCAATAGGTGGTTATGTGCCATTGGATGAACAATTATGTCATTTTCGTCTTCCCTAGGCTTATTCTTGTCCAATTAGTGTTTCTCACCAATCTTGTGCATGCAATAGGTGTGTTTGTGTCAATGGATGAACATTTAGGTCATTTTCGTCCTCCCTAGCCTTATTCTTGTCCAATTAGGGTTTCTAACCAATCTTGTGCATCCAATAGGTGTGTTTGTGTCATTGGATGAATAATTATGTCATTTTCGTCTTCCCTAGGCTTATTCTTGTCCAATTAGGGTTTCTAACCAATCTTTGTGCATTTAATAGGTGTGTTTGCGTAATTGGATGAATAATTAGGTCATCTTCGTCCTCCCTAGGCTGATTCTTGTCCAACTAGGGTTTCTAACCTATCTTATGCATCCAATAGGTGTGTTTGTGTCATTGGATGAATAATTAGGTCATTTTCGTCCTCCCTAGGCGTATTCTTGTCCAATTAGGGTTTCTAACCAATCTTGTGCATCCCATAGGTGTGTTTGTGTCATTGGATTTACATTTAGCTCATTTTCGTCCTCCCTAGGCTTATTCTTGTCCAATTAGGGTTTCTAACCAATCTTGTGCATCCAATAGGTGTGTTTGTGTCATTGGATGAATAATTATGTCATTTTCGTCTTCCCTAGGCTTATTCTTGTCCAATTAGGGTTTCTAACCAATCTTTGTGCATTTAATAGGTGTGTTTTAGTAATTGGATGAATAATTAGGTCATCTTCGTCCTCCCTAGGCTGATTCTTGTCCAACTAGGGTTTCTAACCTATCTTATGTATCCAATAGGTGTGTTTGTGTCATTGGATGAATAATTAGGTCATTTTCGTCCTCCCTAGGCGTATTCTTGTCCAATTAGGGTTTCTAACCAATCTTGTGCATCCCATAGGTGTGTTTGTGTCATTGGATTTACATTTAGCTCATTTTCGACCTCCCTAGGCTTATTCTTGTCCAATTAGGGTTTCTAACCAATCTTGTGCATCCAATAGGTGTGTTTGTGTCATTGGATGAACATTTAGGTCCTTTTCGTCCTCCCTACACTTATTCTTGTCCAATTTGGGTTTCTAACCAATCTTTGTGCATTTAATACGTGTGTTTGTGTCATTGGATTAACATTTAGCTCATTTTCGACCTCCCTAGGCTTATTCTTGTCCAGTTAGGGTTTCTCACCAATCTTGTGCATCCAATAAGTGTGTTTGTGTCATTGGATGAATAATTAGGTCATTTTCGTCCTCCCTAGGCTTATTCTTGTCCAATTAGGGTTTCTAACCAATCTTGTGCATCCCATAGGTGTGTTTGTGTCATTGGATGAATAATTAGGTCATTTTCGTCTTCCCTAGGCTTATTCTTGTCCAAATAGGGTTTCTAACCTATCTTGTGCATCCAATAGGTGGGTTTGTGTCATTGGATGAACAATTAGGTCATTTTCATACTCCCTACGCTTATTCTTGTCAAATTAGGGTTTCTAACCAATCTTGTGTATCCAATAGGTGTGTTTGTGTCATTGGATGAACATTGAGGTCCTTTTCGTCCTCCCTACGCTTATCCTTGTCCAATTTGGGTTTCTAACCAATCTTTGTGCATTTAATACGTGGGTTTGTGTCATTGGATGAACAATTAGGTCATTTTCGACCTCCCTAGGCTTATTCTTGTCCAATTAGGGTTTCTAACCAATCTTGTGCATCCAATAGGTGTGTTTGTGTCATTGGATGAACAATTAGGTCATTTTCCTCCTCCCTACGCTTATTCTTTTCCAATTAGGGTTTCTAACCTATCTTCTGCATCCAATAGGAGTGTTTGTGTGATTGGATGAATAATTAGGTCATTTTCGTCCTCCCTACGCTTATTCTTGTCCAATTAGATATTGTAACCAA
The DNA here is from genome assembly GCA_037974835.1 of Cicer judaicum. Taxonomy (NCBI): domain Eukaryota; kingdom Viridiplantae; phylum Streptophyta; class Magnoliopsida; order Fabales; family Fabaceae; genus Cicer; species Cicer judaicum. The sequence goes on along the minus strand of JBBPBS010001217.1, from coordinate 1,990,397 downwards.
TCTTATGCATCCAATAGGTGTGTTTGTGTCATTGGATGAACAATTAGGTCATTTTCGTTCTCCCTACGCTAATTCTTGTCCAATTAGGGTTTCTAACCTATCTTGTGCATCCAATAGGTGGGTTTGTGTCATTGGATGAATAATTAGGTCATTTTCGTCTTCCCTAGGCTTATCCTTGTCCAATTAGGGTTTCTAACCAATCTTGTGCATCCAATAGGTGTGTTTGTGTCATTGGATGAACAATTAGGTCATTTTCGTCCTCCCTACGCTTATTCTTGTCCAATTAGGGTTCCTAACCAATCTTGTGCATCCAATAGGTGTGTATGTGTCATTGGATGAACAATTAGGTCATTTTCATCCTTCCTAGGCTTATTCTTGTCCAATTAGGGTTTCTAACCAATCTTATTCATACAATAGGAGTGTTTGTGTCATTGGATGAACAATTATGTCATTTTCGTCCTCCCTAGGCTTATTCTTGTCCAATTAGGGTTTCTAACCAATCTTGTGCATCCCAGAGGTGTGTTTGTGTCATTGGATTTACATTTAGCTTATTTTCGACCTCCCTAGGCTTATTCTTGTCCAATTAGGGTTTCTAACCAATCTTGTGCATCCAATAGGTGTGTTTGTGTCATTGGATGAACATTTAGGTCCTTTTCGTCCTCCCTACACTTATTCTTGTCCAATTTGGGTTTCTAACCAATCTTTGTGCATTTAATACGTGTGTTTGTGTCATTGGATTAACATTTAGCTCATTTTCGACCTCCCTAGGCTTATTCTTGTCCAGTTAGGGTTTCTCACCAATCTTGTGCATCCAATAAGTGTGTTTGTGTCATTGGATGAATAATTAGGTCATTTTCGTCCTCCCTAGGCTTATTCTTGTCCAATTAGGGTTTCTAACCAATCTTGTGCATCCCATAGGTGTGTTTGTGTCATTGGATGAATAATTAGGTCATTTTCGTCTTCCCTAGGCTTATTCTTGTCCAAATAGGGTTTCTAACCTATCTTGTGCATCCAATAGGTGGGTTTGTGTCATTGGATGAACTATTAGGTCATTTTCATACTCCCTACGCTTATTCTTGTCCAATTAGGGTTTCTAACCAATCTTGTGTATCCAATAGGTGTGTTTGTGTCATTGGATGAACATTGAGGTCCTTTTCGTCCTCCCTACGCTTATCCTTGTCCAATTTGGGTTTCTAACCAATCTTTGTGCATTTAATACGTGGGTTTGTGTCATTGGATGAACAATTAGGTCATTTTCGACCTCCCTAGGCTTATTCTTGTCCAATTAGGGTTTCTAACCAATCTTGTGCATCCAATAGGTGTGTTTGTGTCATTGGATGAACAATTAGGTCATTTTCCTCCTCCCTACGCTTATTCTTTTCCAATTAGGGTTTCTAACCTATCTTCTGCATCCAATAGGAGTGTTTGTGTGATTGGATGAATAATTAGGTCATTTTCGTCCTCCCTACGCTTATTCTTGTCCAATTAGATATTGTAACCAATCTTATGCATCCAATAGGTGTGTTTGTGTCATTGGATGAACAATTAGGTCATTTTCGTTCTCCCTACGCTAATTCTTGTCCAATTAGGGTTTCTAACCTATCTTGTGCATCCAATAGGTGTGTTTGTGTCATTGGATGAATAATTAGGTCATTTTCGTCTTCCCTAGGCTTATCCTTGTCCAATTAGGGTTTCTAACCAATCTTGTGCATCCAATAGGTGTGTTTGTGTCATTGGATGAACAATTAGGTCATTTTCGTCCTCCCTACGCTTATTCTTGTCCAATTAGGGTTCCTAAACAATCTTGTGCATTTAATAGGTGTGTATGTGTCATTGGATGAACAATTAGGTCATTTTCATCCTTCCTAGGCTTATTCTTGTCCAATTAGGGTTTCTAACCAATCTTATTCATCCAATAGGAGTGTTTGTGTCATTGGATGAACAATTATATCATTTTCGTCCTCCCTAGGCTTATTCTTGTCCAATTAGATGTTGTAACCAATCTTATGCATGCAATAGGTGTGTTTGTGTCATTGGATGAATAATTAGGTCATTTTCGTCCTCCTTAGGCTTATTCTTGTCCAATTAGGGTTTCTAACCTATCTTATGCATCCAATAGGTGGGTGTGTGTCATTGGATGAACAATTAGGTCATTTTCGTTCTCCCTACGCTTTAATCTTGTCCAATTAGGGTTTTTAACCAATCTTGTGCATCCAAGAGGTGTGTTTGCGTCATTGGCTGAACAATTAGGTCATTTTCATCCTCCCTAGACTTATTCTTGTCCTAGTTGGGTTTCTAACCAATGTTGTGCATGCAATAGGTGTGTTTGTGTCATTGGATGAATAATTAGGTCATTTTCGTCCTCCCTAGGCTTATTCTTGTCCAATTAGGGTTTCTAACCAATCTTGTTCATCCAATAGGTGGTTATGTGCCATTGGATGAACAATTATGTCATTTTCGTCTTCCCTAGGCTTATTCTTGTCCAATTAGTGTTTCTCACCAATCTTGTGCATGCAATAGGTGTGTTTGTGTCAATGGATGAACATTTAGGTCATTTTCGTCCTCCCTAGCCTTATTCTTGTCCAATTAGGGTTTCTAACCAATCTTGTGCATCCAATAGGTGTGTTTGTGTCATTGGATGAATAATTATGTCATTTTCGTCTTCCCTAGGCTTATTCTTGTCCAATTAGGGTTTCTAACCAATCTTTGTGCATTTAATAGGTGTGTTTGCGTAATTGGATGAATAATTAGGTCATCTTCGTCCTCCCTAGGCTGATTCTTGTCCAACTAGGGTTTCTAACCTATCTTATGCATCCAATAGGTGTGTTTGTGTCATTGGATGAATAATTAGGTCATTTTCGTCCTCCCTAGGCTTATTCTTGTCCAATTAGGGTTTCTAACCAATCTTGTGCATCCCATAGGTGTGTTTGTGTCATTGGATTTACATTTAGCTCATTTTCGACCTCCCTAGGCTTATTCTTGTCCAATTCGGGTTTCTAACCAATCTTGTGCATCCAATAGGTGTGTTTGTGTCATTGGATGAACATTTAGGTCCTTTTCGTCCTCCCTACACTTATTATTGTCCAATTTGGGTTTCTAACCAATCTTTGTGCATTTAATACTTGTGTTTGTGTCATTGCATTAACATTTAGCTCATTTTCGACCTCCCTAGGCTTATTCTTGTCCAATTAGGGTTTCTAACCAATCTTGTGCATCCAAAAAGTGTGTTTGTGTCATTGGATGAATAATTAGGTCATTTTCTCCCTCCCTAGGCTTATTCTTGTCCAATTAGGGTTTCTAACCAATCTTGTGCATCCCATAGGTGTGTTTGTGTCATTGGATGAATAATTAGGTCATTTTCGTCTTCCCTAGGCTTATTCTTGTCCAAATAGGGTTTCTAACCTATCTTATGCATCCAATAGGTGGGTTTGTGTCATTGGATGAACAATTAGGTCATTTTCATACTCCCTACGCTTATTCTTGTCCAATTAGGGTTTCTAACCAATCTTGTGCAACCAATAGGTGTGTTTGTGTCATTTGATGAATAATTAGGTCATTTTTGTCTTCCCTAGCTTATTCTTGTCCAATTAGGGTTTTTAACCAATCTTGTCCATTTAATACGTGTGTTTGTATCATTGGATTAACATTTAGCTCATTTTCGACCTCCCTAGGCTTATTCTTGTCCAATTAGGGATTCTAACCAATCTTGTGCATCCATTAGGTGTGTTTGTGTCATTGGATGAACAATTAGGTCATTTTCATCCTCCCTAGGCTTATTCTTGTCCAATTAGGGTTTCTAACCAATCTTGTTCATCCAATAGGAGTGTTTGTGTCATTGGATGAACAATTATGTCTTTTTCGTCCTCCCTAGGCTTATTCTTGTCCTAGTTGGGTTTCTAACCAATCTTGTGCGTTTAATACGTGTGTTTGTGTCATTGGATTAACATTTAGATCATTTTCGACCTCCATAGGCTTATTCTTGTTCAATTAGGGTTTCTAACCAATCTTGTTCATCCAATAGAAGTGTTTGTGTCATTGGATGAACAATTATGTCATTTTCGTCTTCCCTAGGCTTATTCTTGTCCAATTAGTGTTTCTCACCAATCTTGTGCATGCAATAGGTGTGTTTGTGCAATGGATGAACATTTAGGTCATTTTCGTCCTCCCTAGCCTTATTCTTGTCCAATTAGGGTTTCTAACCAATCTTGTGCATCCAATAGGTGTGTTTGTGTCATTGGATGAATAATTATGTCATTTTCGTCTTCCCTAGGCTTATTCTTGTCCAATTAGGGTTTCTAACCAATCTTTGTGCATTTAATAGGTGTGTTTGCGTAATTGGATGAATAATTAGGTTATCATCGTCCTGCCTAGGCTGATTCTTGTCCAACTAGGGTTTCTAACCTATCTTATGCATCCAATAGGTGTGTTTTTGTCATTGGATGAATAATTAGGTCATTTTCGTCCTCCCTAGACCTATTCTTGTCCAATTAGGGTTTCTAACCAATCTTGTGCATCCCATAGGTGTGTTTGTGTCATTGGATTTACATTTAGCTCATTTTCGACCTCCCTAGGCTTATTCTTGTCCAATTAGGGTTTCTAACCAATCTTGTGCATCCAATAGGTGTGTTTGTGTCATTGGATGAACATTTAGGTCCTTTTCGTCCTCCCTACACTTATTCTTGTCCAATTTGGGTTTCTAACCAATCTTTGTGCATTTAATACGTGTGTTTGTGTCATTGGATTTACATTTAGCTCATTTTCGACCTCCCTAGGCTTATTCTTGTCCAATTAGGGTTTCTAACCAATCTTGTGCATCCAATAAGTGTGTTTGTGTCATTGGATGAATAATTAGGTCATTTTCGTCCTCCCTAGGCTTATTCTTGTCCAATTAGGGTTTCTAACCAATCTTGTGCATCCCAAGGTGTGTTTGTGTCATTGGATGAATAATTAGGTCATTTTCGTCTTCCCTAGGCTTATTCTTGTCCAAATAGGGTTTCTAACCTATCTTATGCATCCAATAGGTGGGTTTGTGTCATTGGATGAACAATTAGGTCATCTTCATACTCCCTACGCTTATTCTTGTCCAATTAGGGTTTCTAACCAATCTTGTGCATCCAATAGGTGTGTTTGTGTCATTGGATGAACATTGAGGTCCTTTTCGTCCTCCCTACGCTTATCCTTGTCCAATTTGGGTTTCTAACCAATCTTTGTGCATTTAATACGTGTGTTTGTGTCATTGGATTAACATTTAGCTCATTTTCGACCTCCCTAGGCTTATTCTTGTCCAATTAGGGTTTCTAACCAATCTTGTTCATCCAATAGAAGTGTTTGTGTCATTGGATGAACAATTAGGTCATTTTCGTCCTCCCTAGGCTTATTCTTGTCCAATTAGTGTTTCTAACCAATCTTGTGCATGCAATAGGTGTGTTTGTGTCATTGGATGAATAAATAGGTCATTTTCGTCTTCCCTAGGCTTATACTTTTCCAATTAGGGTTTCTAACCTATCTTCTGCATCCAATAGGAATGTTTGTGTGATTGGATGAATAATTAGGTCATTTTCGTCCTCCCTAGGCTTATTCTTCTCCAATTAGGGTTTCAAACCTATCTTAGGTATGCAATAGGTGGGTTTACGTCATTGGATGAACAATTAGGTCATTTTCGTTCTCCCTACGCTAATTCTTGTCCAATTAGGGTTTCTAACCGATCTTGTGCATCCAATAGGTGTGTTTGTGTCATTGGATGAATAATTAGGTCATTTTCGTCTTCCCTAGGTTTATTCTTGTCCAATTAGGGTTTCTAACCTATTTTATGCATCCAATAGGTGGGTTTGTGTCATTGTATGAACAATTAGGTCATTTTCGTCCTCCCTACGCTTATTCTTATCCAATTAGGTTTCCTAACCAATCTTGTGCATCCAATAGGTGCGTATGTGTCATTGGATGAACAATTAGGTCATTTTCATCTTTCCTAGGCTTATTCTTGTCCAATTAGGGTTTCTAACCAATCTTATTCATCCAATAGGAGTGTTTGTGTCATTGGATGAACAATTATGTCATTTTCATCCTCCCTAGGCTTATTCTTGTCCAATTAGGGTTTCTAACCAATCTTGTGCATGCAATAGGTGTGTTTGTGTCATTGGATGAACAATTAGGTCATTTTCGTTCTACCTACGCTTATTCTTGTCCAATTAGGGATTCTAACAAATCTTGTGCATCCAAT